>JAYMFT010409626.1:0-18339 GCA_038088735.1 Panulirus argus | reverse complement strand
AATTATAATAATAATAATTATAATAATAATAACAATAACAATAATTATGATAATAATAATAATAATAATAATAATAATAATTATTACAATAATAATAATAATAATAATAATAATAATAATAATAATAATAACAAAGGTAATAAATAGATAATGGTTGAGCCACTGCAGATAATTACAGAACTAGGAGGTCATAACAGTCACTAATTAACTTATCATACAAGAGGTTCAGATCCCGGTGGGGCTGGATACTTGTACGCTTTTGGATAAGGACGCGAGTGCTGTATATCTATACAGTCGGAGGTGGCAGATATACAAGGGATGTTTAGAGAGCAAATATTATGGTTTCAACATATACACTTAGCTGAACATTTTAGGTCATGAATAATTAAAGTAATACAGTGTGAGTGTGAGTGTGTGTGTGTGTGTGTGTGTGTGTATTATATTTGCAAACCATCTAAGATCTCCTTAACATTCAGACGTATATTCACCCCACTTCACCTATTCTGAGAAATTTATAGTGAGATTATGGCTCTGGAGGTCATTAGGAAATATAAATACAAATGACCCGCATATATATAAGAAATTTGAATTCAAAAATAATACCGGCTTTTCCCGTAAATAGCTTGAACGTGGAGGCACTGAGAATATATATATATATATATATATATATATATATATATATATATATATATATATATATATATTGTTCCACAGTTAAGCTAGGGACAGTCAAGAGTTTGTCTGTCTGTTTTGGATTCCAGAGGTTTATTGGTACCTTTAATACCTCATCTTAAGTGAGAAAAGTACATAAATTTTTTGGTGATTTACTTTGGTATAAAAAGTTTTACGGCAAAGCTTTAGGTGACGTCCCTTTCTTACTAGTTCAATCGGGTTAGAGAAAGTCTAAATCCTAGTATCTGTTGTATCTGTTTTAACGGAAGCTACACACTCGTAAGAAAATCCCGAAATTATTTACAAGCTTATTTACCACAAAGTGTAAATGATGATACCCAAATCTCGTATGTTTTACAACACTTAACATGCAACAAATTTCCCTATGGTAGCATAACATTATGTGACCAGAGGGACAGAGAATATTACAAGGAGGGAATCTTGATTGCTTTAACCAGGAACGATTACTATAAATGAATTATCATAACACAATCAGTTAATAAAATCTACTCCAACAGACTCGCTCCCGAAGCTCATTTAGTCCAGTAAGCCAAAGATGGAGGCAAATTACACCTATCAATTCTTTTTTTCCTAGTTATTTACATATAATCAGAATCACAGCCGTAAGTTATTCGGTATTCACAAGGAGAGCTCATATCCTGACTCATATCTTCATATAATAACTGCTTCAGACGTATATGATTTGCATATCTTAGCGTAGAAATTCTCCGCTGATTCCACGCCGTCACTGATTACCTGCCTCGATGACGTAAAGAGAACCCGAGACCCCTGATTATGTGTTTCGAACCCGGGGCGAAGCTGCGAAGCGTTGGATTCGTCTCGCTCGTCGTCTATTCGGATCCTCAGGTCGGCAGTTCTTCAAAGAAAATCGGAAGTTGAATCGCCAAAGCTTTTTCGAACCGAGATAGGGATTACGGCGAACGAAGAAACGGATCCCACAATAGTACGGTTTTACATTCGGCTAGAGACGTAATCCTTGGACTGGGGCTCGAAGCGCGAGTCGAAACTCATCACAGGCTTCTTGCGCGTTCGAGTCGCTGAACCCGTTCGAAACACATATTCGAAGCATAATTACGTGCTAGATGATTTAGTTACCCCACACCTTATGTTAAAACAGATTGTCTCGTAATTAATATATAAGGAATATAGGTGCTCCTCTTTCTCCTCCTTTACGCTGACTGGATGAACGCGAACATCTTCATCAGAGAGGGAACGAAAACTGTGAACCATCACCTACTCATGAATTCGGATTTTCCTCGCTGCAAAATACGAAAACAGCTGCAAAACAATGCTGAATCTAGGACAGTTAATCTGAAACAGTCGGAGACGGAACAGAAGACTTGGTGTGTGAAAAGGAAAAGCACGAGGGACCAGTGCGTCTTCTCACATAAAACCGCCCTTCCCTTCCATTTCCCTTTCTATCCCAAAACCCCCTTCCCACTCTGGGCGTATTACTGGCTATTGATGATAAGATTTAAAACCCGAGTGAAAAACACGTCACAGGACTGTGAACTATTTAGGGGGAAAAAAATGAGAAATGGGTGTCTGCCGGAAGATTATTTTCTCCCTGCCGTCTCTCCCTTCTTGCGGCCGGGAACATACTGTATCTATCTCCCTCTCCCTCAGCTCAGGGAGAAATATGAATACATGTGGGCTATCGTCTTCTGGACGTTCTCAGACTTCCTTCCTTCCTTCTTCTCCCCCCACCCAAACATCTCTCTCTCTCTCTCTCTCTCTCTCTCTCTCTCTCTCTACGCCGACATACAACCTGTAACGTACTGTAGATGTTAATGACTTCATGAGAGCTTGAAGGTAGATGATGAAATTTCTCTCTCTTTGCGTATGTGTGTGTGTGTGTGTGTAGTTACCTGTTTCTACAGCACGGTGTGAAGACAGGTGTACACTCTCGTAGTGCGTCACACCGCCTCAACGTCGTTAACCCTCCCAAGGGAAGATTTCTGTCATTAAAGTAGAAAAAAAAAACATTTTCTACAGCAACGTAATTTAACCAGAAATATTCTACAGTCTTCACACGCCGGCAGATGCATTCATTCTATCCACTGCCTTGGTACAATGATGATCATGTAGAAAAAAATATGCATTATGGAAACTGATGTATTCTACAATAACATTCGAGACCCCAAGATCATTTCACAGAGCTACCAATACTCTTAAACCTCTCTACGATCCTCCTCTACATCTTGGAACCATCAAACAAAGCTACAGATCCACGTAAACCCCTCAACGGTCCTAATCTTACACCATGGAACCATCTAACAACCTTGTACAATCTACAACACCCGAGGCATTCACTCCCAAGACCTTCTTCGTCTACATCTTGCAACATTCTACCTCGACCATTATACTCTGGCCACTTTGACAAGCACGTCACCATACTGGGTCCAGCAAGGACTACCCATTCCATAAACCAACCGAACCAACTCCTACCATACGTCTGTATTTAACCCCCCCCCCCCTGGAACTTTATTAAACAGCTGTAGAGGGAAAAAAAAACTTTCTGCGGCTTAGGAATTGTATTTCTACGACAATATTAGACAACCGGGAGCTCATAAACCCAACCCGGGGCATACAACTGGAGCCTTTAATACACCTTCTGGGAGCTTTGCCAGGTCTCATTAGTCGTCCAGGGAACCAATAAGGGGGAGGAGGAGGCGAACCCCCTCCCCCCCCCCCCCGGAACGTCCAAAAGACAAAACAAAAGCTTAAACAAAAGCTTTCCCTCCACCCCCTCCCCCCAGCGGACGCTATTCTTAACTCGCACAAAGACGGATTCGAAGAGGAGGATGAATTAAAATGGGAACGGGAGAAGAAGAGGACATCGACGCCGGTGCGATCAATACTCATCTGGTGATGCCGCGTGTCTTCTTTATTTGTGGCCTCGCTAAATACCTACTTCCCCTATCTACCTACTTCCCTACCTACCTACCTACCTACTACTTCTCCTCCTCCTCCCACACACACGGGGCTTTTTCATAAACTGCCCACACCAGCACTCACTCACACCGTCTTCCTCTCCTCACTACTTCTATTTACCGACCCTGCCTATACTACATCGCATACAACCCCTGAGCTACAACCATTCCTTTGCATTGCTATTCCTGGCCTTCGTCAGATAAACCTTTCCCTCTCAAGACGTTTCGATTGCAACGACAAAATAGCAACCTGAATGCCAAATCCACATAGTTCCCAAAACATGATTTAAAAGTTTGGAAGGTATTTCGAAATATATGACCCAGTCAGTGACTTGGATGTTACTCGTTCTTTTTTCTTTTTTTTCTGTGCCAGTTTATCATCAGATTCGCGAATCACCTATTATACCAGTCTGCGCATCGTATGTCAAGCGATTAATCTCTCCATATATTCATTCCCATGAAATTAAGAATCACAAAGAAGCGTTGCAGACCAGGAATTTCACACTCTATCTTAAAAGTAACAAAAAAAAAAATCTAAAGTGAAAGTTTACATACTTTTTCTCCTCCTGTTTAAACCGCCGGTCAAACAAGACTGTTTCATATGAAATGGTGTAAAATACACTAATCTTTTTGGCAGTTTTGGTCGTATTTTTCTATTCTCTTTCAGTGAGAAGACAGCATTCATCTGGGTTTCTTGCCCACATTAGAGCAGGGCTTATATATATATATATATATATATATATATATATATATATATATATATATATATATACCTTAACACCTGTATCTCTCCTCTCCCAACCGTACCCCACCCTCTCCACGCCTGCCTCTCACTCTAACCCTGCCTCTCCCCTCCCCCCTCCCACCCTCACCCGTCCCTCTCCCTACACAGCCCATCTCACTGTCACACAATAGGACACCGCCAGATGACTTTTCAGCGAGTGTTTAGGAATCCTTGGGTAGCAGAGGCGCGTCTCGGGGGACACAATGGGGCAGTAATATGACGGATAACATCTGCCAGGGATTCAGTCTCCTCCTCCTCCTCCTCCTCCCAGACATCTCCCTTGGGGGAAGGGTGAGGTTGAAGGTTCAGAAAGGGAGTGATTGGATGATGTGTGTGTTTGTGTTTGTGTGTGTGTGTGTGTGTGTGGGAGGAACTGGTGAGTTTGGCTGGAGAGTGAAGAGTGGTAGGCAATGTAGTTGGGATTAACAGAAGGGGATACAGCACCTTAAGAACACCAGGTGTTTGAGTGGTACAGAAAGGAGAGGTTTGGAAAGGCACGGGTGGTGTTGGAAATCCCTGTATTTCAGCTTTCAGCATGATTGTGACAGAAGAAGAGCTGTCAAAGACTAACAGCCAATGTATAGGATACAAGAACATAACTTTGTCATAATAACTATATAACTTACAAAGGAATACACCAATGAACCAGTCCACTACGTTGTTCAAGTTATACTAAGTATGTATACAGTACGGAGGTAACTGCCTGGACAATCCACGATCGTAATCAGGTTACTTTTTAAGAGTCTGCCGAATCGGTGATTTTGCATTACAGGTTCCACTACGTGATGGGTCGATTTCGGTGTCGAATAACCGGCAAAATATTTCAAGGTCATTGCGAGCAAAGGTTCTTCGTCCTGACCCATAACAACAGAGAAACTCTGTCTCATCCACCCACCCCAACAACTGTGGCTTCAATAAACCCAACCCCGAAAAGGAATCTTTCCGTCCATCGGGTCACCCTTGGCTTGCGAGACACACTAGCCTCAATAAATCCACCCTGACTAGTCGAATGCGCGAGATTTTTCAAAGCTACAGTTTAAAAGAGACGAGAGAGAGAGAGAGAGAGAGAGAGAGAGAGAGAGAGAGAGAGAGAGAGGATAAAATGTTATCGCAGGACTTGTATGTAGTCTGACCAAGCCACAGGGGAGAAGCTATTCCCTCCCCTTCTACGAGCTAACAGGCTGTGACTTTACTGTATAAACATACCTCCTGCCCACACTCTCTGTTGATTCGCCCCGTTAATGGTCTCCTCTCGCTCCCTTTTTATTCCCAACCCTTAGAGCAATGCCGCCGCCGGCCGCCTGCCACACGCGGGAACAACGCTGACTCTAAAAAAAAAAAATGTTTGTTGATTCATACACATATACAGTCTCTCTTTTTTTATTTTCCTCCTCCTTCTTTCAAGCCCACATCATAAATATTAATAATCATAACGACGATGACAGTTTTAAATGCTCTTAGACGTTTAAGAGACTTGGCATTATGCATTTATTCTCTCTAGAGCCTTGGGCGTTTATCACAATCAAATCTAATGACTGTGAGAAACGGACAAGCTGTCATCGAGTGGGGAAAGACGCCCTGGTGAAGCCAGAAATTACCATCTTCTGAAATCATACGAAGATGTTTCTCATTCCTCCGTCAGTAGATCCACCCTCCTGCAGTTCTTAAGGATCTTATCTCTACCAAAAATTACCCTTTATTCCGCAAAAGATTTGTGATGAAGCGAGTATAAATGTGAAAAGATGGTCATTTTTCCTTCACTGGGAACTCGGTTTAAACAGACGTTTATTCTCCTGGTCTTGTGTTTACATAGACATCTGGCTTCCAGCGGTGTGGCATATGAGAACCGTCATATCCTGAGTGACAAATGACTTCGTTCCCAACCACCAGGAGATTTCTGAATGTAGTGAAGATGCGTGATTCATAACCTTCCCTGAGTTAACTATTTCTTTTTTCTTTTCCGATTCTAATATGAGTATTTTACGTCCTCCATGCTCGTTCCACTGTCGGTATCTCAATATCCAGACATCTGTGTTTGGGTCCATACGGGAGAACAGTCCTAATGCAGCCCCAACTGTAGTGAAATTAATATTCGCTGTGAGGATTTACACAGCAATGCAGTGGTGAAATCCACGTCAGAATCTCATTCTGCTTTTCATTTCGTCCACGGGTACTAAACGAGTAGATTCTGCCATGCGAGACGGGAGAGGAGAGAAGGAGTCTTAAAGACTCAAAAAATCCGGCTCGGTGTTGTGAGCCGTTGCACAACTGAGAACACCCACCTGAACAGACACGAATGGTTAAAAGGCCTCCCTTAAATGGCCTGTGTCGTATAAAGCCTCGAAACCTTTTACCTTTGTTCTCGTATCTTTCTAAACCATCGAAGACTCTTCCTAACCCTCCTTCCCCCTCTGCCCACCCACCTCATGGTAATAGGTCAGGGAGGGATGACTCGAGATCCGCTCATGGCACACCATGGGGGAGGTAATTGGGCCTTTGGGTCTCTCTCCCCGTGGTACACTCATGCCATTTAGTGGGACACGAGTTCGAAGTTTCTCAAAAGTACTACGTATCGTGCAGTATTTTACGCAGGAGCTTACGATGTGGTTTGTGAGGTCCTTCACCCACACAGATGGGGTCTGGGTCCCTTACCTCACTTTACGTATTAGCTTACGATTGTGTCGGAGGTTGTCCATGCCCCAAAGCCCGGTCTACGACTTTTAAGTAACCCTTAAGTGTATACTTTAACGAGAATATCAAACATGAAATTTACTTTTAAATGTCTATAGACGCAAGATGCCACTACTTTTCCCACCGCCACTACCTACGCTGCTACTAACCCTACCACCACTGACACTACCACTACCAACCACCACTATCACCACCACTACCTTCATCACCACTGCTGAAGTTACCCACTGTCAAAAAACTGATACTGTTGCCCCAGTTCCTATATCTTTTCAAGTGGAAAAAAAAAAAAGACTTGTGGAATTGACTTAAGAACTGAAGATATTTGGGAAGTGAAAAATTTTCTTGAATCGATAAAGAAAAGGAAATTATTTGATATAGACGACATTACTACTAAACAATCTCAATTACAGTAATTGCCTGTCTACTTACTTAAAAATACATAATGCATTATTCTGTGAGACTTGCTATTTTTTCTCATTATGTATTATAAGGTTGAATGAATTTGAACACATACACATATGGATCTCTGGCCTAGCTTATTACCTGGCCTAATTAACTCTAATACTAATTAATTCACACATTCATCAAAGGAGACTAATGATGTCATTACGGACGCCTGGGTCATTTGTCGACATAATTAGGTAAACAACTAGTCTCTTGCCCTTTCGCCTTCCTCTCTCTCTCTCTCTCTCTCTCTCTCTCGCAAAATCACGCCGTAGGCTCCTCCTTTGTGTCTTGTGTGTGTGTGTGTGTGTGTGTGTGTGTGTGTGTGAGGAAACGGCAGACTGGGTAAACGACACAGCTCTAGATGACTTAAATAAATGTGAATCAAAATATCAAAAGAACACGGAACACGTGACGCCAAATACCTGCAAATGACGCAGAACGGAATGAGATGCTGCACGAGACGCCAAATATTCTGGCATATACCAAAGTCTCACGGAAGAGGAAGAGGCGCCAGCTAATTCGCTGGTATCAAAGACGAATCACGGGACGTAAGACGCCAAATATTCGCAGATATCAAAGAATCACCGAATACATGACGCCAAATATTCGCATATATCAAAGAATCACCGAATACAAGACGCCAAATATTCACATATACCAGAGAATCACGAGATACCAGACATCACAAACATCCTCGCTTGGCTTCTTCGTCTCTTCCTTCCCTTCTGGGAAAGGGAAGGATTTCCAGTCAGTCTCTCCCAACCTGAAAAGTAATATATATCCTTTTTTTCTTAATAACTTTGAAGAGCGTGACAGCAAAGACTGACAGAGAGTAACTAAAAAAAAGAAACAAGAACGACAACTCGAGCTGATAAGGGAGAACAAGGGAGTTATCAGGGAGAGATCTTATCATGTCTCCCTCTCCATCACTGTCGCCGCAAACATACTCTAGGCCTTTGAACACGACGGTACGACCCCTGGGCACGACGGTACGGTGGCCTCTGAACACGACGGTACGACCCTTGAGCAAGACGGTACGGGGGCCTCTGAACACGACGGTACGTCCCTTGAGCACGACGGTACGGGGGCCATTGAACACTAGACGGTACGACACTTGAGCACGACGGTACGGGAGCCTCTGAACACGACGGTACGACCCTTGAGCGCGACGGTACATCAAATAAGCCAGCAAACGCGTGAAGATAATACTGTACATTATAAAAAGAGACTGTCAAATTTCCTCGTTCATTTTAAAACCAAGTTTTTTTTTCCCACCTTCTTTATTTCTTTTACTTTGGAAAGCGCCCGAGCGGTAAAGCTTTACTGACCAATATAACAAGCGTTTAACTAGAGCCGTTAAAATTATACAATCCAGTTTCATTACCATTACAGTCTTAAAACTCGAGAAAAATAGCGACGCGCTGCGTTTACTGGTGCTCATCAAAAGCAAAAAAAAAGGATCAGAAAACGTTTCCATCTGACTTTAGCTTATGCTTGAGAAATACCGAAATGGTCAATTACTTTACTGCTCGAGAAATACCGAAAACACACTCATTCTATTGTGAATTCCGTCTAAAAGTTAATAAAAACCTGTATTTATCAACCCCACTCTTATAAAAATCATTAATTTAAAGATATTACATCATAAAAAGGCCTCATGTAATCATCTAAGCTAAACATTCAAATCAACTACGTGGATTCGCACAAGACACGAAGAAGAAGTATTAAACGTCGAAGAAATGATTATATCATCCCCTAACGTGTACGAGATAATGATAATAATCTCTCACATTTATTTCAAAGGCGCTGGGAGGGAGGGGGAGGGGAGTGAGACAAGGGGGGGGGGAGTTCAGCCAACGCTAACAAACACATTGTTCGCGCCAGCCACCATCGCCATCAGCGGGTCCGCCGCCATAGCCGGGGCACCAACGTAAACAATCATGGCGTCGTCACAAAAGAGACGGGACTAAGGGCGGGAGGGAGAGGGCCGCTCCAGATCCCTTTTCGATAACATTTTTAGCAGCGGTGTCTCTCTCTCTCTCTCTCTCTCTAATGGAGGCTCGTTTAGGCCTACATTCACTAGATGACACTTTTATCCTTTATCTTCTTTCTCTTTATCCTAAAGACATATAAGGTGGACAGAAGACCCGTGGCGAAATCATCTACAACATTTCTCGATTCATTGAATTGCGTTTGTGATTGCGTAAGTGGCGTACGCTGTGGCATTTGGGCTCGGTCTCATTTGTAATATATATATATATATATATATATATATATATATATATATAATGAGGTAATTTATGAAGTGTTGTCCCGTAGTGTTGCTGACACAACAGTCGTGTTATGATTCTGTTGGTGTCATTACGTCCATGTTTGTGCGTGCTGTGTTGCCAGTGTTTTTCTGTTGCCTACGGTTGGCCATCCGTGCTAATTGGTGTATTTCGCTTGTGTTGTTCCCTCATTGTGTTGAGAGAGTCGGTGTTTGTGTTACTATTCTAGTTGTTTACTACTGTCTCTGTTCTATTTTTGTCTACTGTTATGTGAAGATGTTCTCGTGCAACCTGTCTATTGATCTACCTATCTATCTATCTATCTTCCTATCTATATTCCTATCTATCTATCTATCTATCTATCATCAACAAGGACTTACTGTGGGTCAATAACCCAAACCTTTATCATAACTCCAAATTCCAAGACTCGAGTTTAATAGCATTCGGAGGGCGAGGGCGGACCCATGAAGGAGTGGGAGAGGAGAGAGGATGGCTATTACTACTTCCATCATCTGTTCGGTGACGATTTTATTGATCGTCCATCACTCTCCTCCCTCATGGCACACACACACACACACACACACACAGACTATCACAAGTGTTTATGTAGTCAGGACAGCTTTTAGGGTATATTGTCATCTTGATGTTATCATCAGCGACTGAAGATGGGGAAAGAACTGTAACCCTTTCTATATCCTCTCTCTATCTTTATATCTCAGTTATCGTAGCTTGTTATTATTTTCTGACTTTCTTTAACGACGTCAAAACAGCATATTTCTGTCGTTATAATTAGCTGATACTGTAGCTTGAATATTGCTTTTAATAACCTTCACGTTTTATACTTTTACGGTGTTGAATATTCAAATTTTCTTTGAATTGCTTTGGATTCATATGCGGAATTTCCTCTCACGCTTGCAATGCATATTTGACGTTTCTTTCTTTATGCCGAACATTTCTTGTTATTCTGAATATTTCTTTTTATACCGTCTGTGAAAACATCGAAAATACCACCGTGTTCAATGTTCCAGAACCGATGGCGTTTTTATGTACCTTCATTTGCATATTTCTAACTCTTGCAATCGATCGGTTGCAACGTTATGCCTCTTTGCTTCTTACATTACTATTATCATTATCATTATCATTATCGTTATCGTAAACAAAAACGCTCATAGAAAACGAACACACATGTACTCATACACGTGTGGTCATAAACAACACGCGTATGTACACATGTAAACGATCACGCTCTCGCTACCACACACACACACACACACACACACACACACACGCACACACACACACACACACACACACACACACACACAAAATGAACTACCCCCTCCACCCAAACAGGGATAGTGCATGATGCTCAATTAATCACCACCAGAACCCAAGAGTAATGTGAACAAAGAGTCTTACGTCATTGAAAAACTGCAAAAAAAGAAAAAAAAAAGCAAAATCCAACCTGTATTAATCACGTAATGGACAACCAGCGCCTCTATCGTCAATCGGCGAAATTACCACAACAGTCGAGTGCCTTGGGTTGGTGGGGAGGGGGGGGGGGAGAGAAAGGAAAGAGTGTTCACGTGACCAGGGCAACCAATCAGGGCGGTCCTGAGGGACTGACATGACCAGACGCAGCCACTCACAGAGCTCTGAGGCAAGGACGTGGGTGGGTGTGTAGGAAGACAGTCCACAAAAACAACACTTCATCAGTTTAATGCAGACTTCGAAATGAATTCCATCAATTAGCTGGTTAAATCCGATCCGACATGTAATACTCGTGCATATGTATACATCTTCCTTCTGTGTAATTACTGAAGGTAGATGTTGCTTAATGACTCCGTCTAATCAGCACCTCTGTAAGAGACTGATATTAATCACATTCGGTAAATGACAAGTTCACATTCAGCTCCTCCTCCTCAGAGTTCCATGCAGTTGTGTATCGAATATTTTCCCTTCAGATCTTAGACGTGAGATCGGTTCAACACGTCTCTTGTGTTCAGATTAGAGGCATGATGGCTGCATGGATTCTATATCTATAACCTCAGTAGGATTAAAAAAGAAAGTAAAGTCTTTTCAAAAAAGATATTAAGTCATGTCAAAGTCAGCTATACACAAACCTTTATGGTGAATCGCGGACGAAAACCCTGTCTATAATGCTTTTAAAAACCAAGAAGATAGTTTATATTAACGACCTGTAGCCTCAGAAATTAATATAAACAACCTCCCCCCAAAAAAAATTATATGAACAACCTGTAGCCACAGAAATTTATAAAAACCCAAAAAAAAAACAAATTTATATCAACTACCTCTAGCCTCAGAAATTTATTATAAACAACCCAAAAACATTACACGAAATCTTTCTATCCACATTTCGGAAAAGAAAAACAGAATTTTGGGAAGAATGGAATTCCATCCGCCTCTCAAGAAACAAAACGTACACACGCGAGAGAGAAGCTCTGTGCTCGCGCACCGCTGAGTTCAGCTGTCACTTTCCATTCCTGATCCACAGCAAGAGCAGCTTCCTGAAGGCCCCCCTCCCCCCCCACCATTTCCCCCTCCCCACGGGAGGAGGGGGAGCTGGGAGGCGGGCGTTTAGAGAGGGTAAAGAGGAGGAGGAGGAGGAGGAGGAGGAGGTGGGGGGAAGGGGGAGGGGGGTGAGTCACGCGACTCGTCTCCGCCCGCTTGTCAGCAACAGTTGGGGGAGGGGGAGGGAGCAGGAGCGGGGTCAATTACGGGGTCACGTGACCGGACGGCCGTGACACGCCGATAACATCGTGTCCATATCCGGGCCCGGGCCAGCTGTATAGCGTTACAGTCGAGCGTTACCGTAATGGCGATGATAGCCTCGGGGGAGGGGGAGGAGGAGTGTAGAAGAGGAGGTGGAGGGGGGGGGGGTTTGGAAGAAGAGAGAGAGGGAGGGGTGAAGAAGAGGGGTTGAGAGGGGAACAGATGTTGAGACAAGGAGACGGCCGACGAGGGTGTGAAAAGAGGGATCGCTTTCCAGGCTTCAAGATGGTGATGCCTGGAAAAAATAATCCTGGAAGCTGTAGAAAACAAGAAAATGACATGGGGGGTCTATGGGAGTGAGGAGGAGTTCAGGAGAGGGTGGTGGACTCTGGAATTGGGAGGGTCTTCGACAGACGCTATGGGGATGCGAGTGAGTGAGTGAGTGAGAGGGAGGGAGGGAGGAGAACGGTGCTACTGCTATACCCAAGAGGTCCTCAGGGTGTCGGCGCAGAGGAGGAGGTGTGTTCACTCCAGGCGTGTGAGTAATCAGACGTCTCGCCCTTAGGGAGTGAAGGAAGGAAGGAAGGAAGGAAGGAAGGGAGTGAGTGAGGAAGGGAGTGAATGGATGGATCTAAGGCCAGGGTGCCCCATGAGAGATGGGAGGGTGGAGTGTTGAGGGTGTGGTGTGTGGTAGGGGCGGTGGTGGCCTGTGAGTGTGCGTATGAGATGAGAGAGTGACATCATCGCTGAATCACAGGGAGGAGGTGTGAGGAGGAGGAGGAGGATATGTGAGGGAGGAAGGAGGTGTGAGGAGGAGGAGGAGGAGGTGTGAGGAGGCGTGAGGAGATGTGAGGGCGTGAGACATTGCATGGTGATGATGACGTCTCAGCACAGCTCTTCCTTCCTCTGTGGTGAGTGATTGCTATTTGTGTCCCAAGTAGGAGGGAGTTTTACACGAGTTGGGTCCCCACGTCTTCTAACTTTGTACGCAGGTGTGCATCATGACTTCACTCCTATGTATGTATGCAGACACACACACACACACACACGCCCCAGCCTAAAGCAGAGGTGTGTGTGTGTGTGTATTCTTTCCTATTTCTCTTTAAACGAGATTCTTAGTTATTTACGTCAACCATGAATACATAAGCGAGGAACGAAAAGAATGCAATAATAATGTTCCCAATCTAAAAATCTAAAAATTTTTTCAGTTTAAATATCTAGCTGCATATTTTGCACCTATCTTAAAAAACAGTAAAAAGGCAGTAATCATCTAGAAAAGAAAAATAAAAAGAGAATTATGTTAAGACGTGATTCCTATTCTACTCGTGAGGATTTACAGTCATATGTCAAGGCATTGTACGATATTTCCGTCCTTCTTCCACCAACTAACATCAAGATCCATATAAAACAACTGTATTTTCTTAAACCAGAAAACTATCTTAACGCGTTGTATACAATAGCTTTAAACCACAGTACTTCACGCACAATCACTCATCGCAAAGGGGGGAAGTCACGCTAGTGTGTTAACCTGGAAGATTAGCTTTCGTCTGTTAAGCAAAAACAAGTCTAATTAAGGAAACCCCACGTGATTCCGAGATAGCACTGAGACCTTTTGAAAAACCGATCAGGGAAATACGACCTGAAAAGGGGAATGGCATCCGGGGGAAAGCCGGCTGATTCTGAAGTTGACGAACAGGTGTCGCTCGTGGTGGAGAACGGGTTACAAGGAGAGAGAGAGAGAGAGAGAGAGAGAGAGAGAGAGAGAGAGAGAGGTAGGGATCTGGGATTCACCCGGAGATTTTTTTTCTCTTTTTTCTAAATCGTTATTCAGTGGGGTGGAGTAGGCGGGAGGCATATGGCCCCTGTGAACAACACATTTTCATAGGTCACCCACCATCTCCCATGTCCAGGAAGAGCACATCACCCACAAGAAAAGGAGCAGCAGGAGATTTAAACGAAAAGTCCTTTGCAACTCTATGCCTTCCTCCTCCCTCCTCCTCCTCCTCCCCTTCCTCCTCCTGTTCACCGGGACATCAACAGCGAGATCAATTTGCCATCCCGGCCATCAATCAATCTCATCGCCCACGGTCCAGTCGGCTGGCCCGTCGGTCGACTGGTCGGTCGGTCGGTCGGTTGCCACACCCAACCCAAAGCAAACCGTAACCCAGTCTCCTCCCCTGACGCCCTTCCCCCTCCCCTCCCCTCCCCTCCCCCCCTCCCCCAACGAGAGTCCCTTGAGAAACGTGCATTAGCAAATTAGCCAATTCTTCCTCATCCATCGGGCGGTTCCGGCAGCCCACCTCGTATATATTTTTTCTTCCTCTACGGCACCTGTGTCTGAATTTCACGCCCACTCTGTGTTTTATGCGGGCGTGACGGGTCCGCCAACCAGGAGCGAGGGCGCAGGCAGGCAGATCACAACCAAAAAATCTCTGGCGTAAACACCTCGGTCACCCCCTAGTGGCAGATTAGGTCATTACTCACCGAGCCAGGAGGCTGAATACTCTGATGCTCTCCTGACGAAGGAGGTGTTGCTGTGTGTGTGTGTGTGTGTGTGTGTGTGCGTGTGCGTGTTGTCGTCTTGGTGTGGAGGGTAGCGTTTAAATATGGATGTGTTATATGGGTGTGTTGATAGATGTTACTAACATACACACACACTCGCACTTGTTATTGTTATGTTATGAAGCCCTACAATATATCAAAAAGTCCAAAAGTCATTTAATATTAGACTTTATCTATTTTCTAATGATGTCCCTTTTATGTATTCAATATCAAGCCCACGAAAATAATATACTATGGATTTTCTGTCTTCCAAAACGAAATTATTATACTAAACCGTCAGTGATAGAGAATTATCATCATTAGCGTTTAGCAAAGAATTAGCATTAGGCATTTAGCCAAGAATCAGCTATTTAGAAAATGTCAAACCAGATCCCAGCTGGCCTGATATAATAGAATGATCACACGCTGTAAATCTCTTGTCGCTCTAAAAGCTTTACACAGATCAGATGCTGAGCATTTCTAGTCTCTTGCTTTCCGGCAAATGTTTCATGTATAATGTATCTAAACAGATGATAATCTCTCTCTTTAACTTTGTGCGAACACGGGAAATACTACATTATATTTTCCCCTGATGTCATCACACTTTAATAGATATGAATTTCGCACAACAAAAATTGTTGTATTTGGCTTAATTACTTGATTTTTTTTTCTTTTTACTTTGCCCAGGGTCTGTCGAGCGCATATGTTTGAAAATACCAAGATCGTAAAAAACATATATATATATATATATATATATATATATATATGTAAATCAAACAATAAGATCATATAATGAAATCAATCCTACCGGTTATAAAACCAAATCGCATGTTTTGTTTAAATCATAAAACATAAAATGTTTAAATTTCCATCAAGAAGGTTTCATCATCATCAGTAAATAATAAAAAAGACATTCATGACGAACTGTTACGACCTGATGTGGCGCACCCCCTTACCCAGAGCAGCTCTGAAAAAAAAGAAAGAGAGAAAAGAGAGAGAGAGAGAGAGAGAGAGAGAGAAAAAAAAAACCCGAGAGAGATGGTAATCAAGACGAGGAGCAGGGAGGCGCAAGCCAAGATGCTGTCATTGAGATGGAGAGATATGACAAGACGAGATGAATTATTTCCGGGCTGCGCTGATCGTCACGGTCGCTTGACCCGCTACCACGAACCCTATGTCAACCTCACCCCCCCTCCTCTCCCCTCCCCCCCACTACCCCCCCCTTCCCCTAAAAAACTGGTCGTGGTAGTTGTGGTGGTGGTGGTGGTGCTTGACTTGCCGCTGGCGCTCCTGCTACTGTTGCTCTTCCGCTTACGTGTCTGTAGCACTGTTACTTGTTTCTTTCTACCACGATTCTCCTTCTTCTCCTTTTCCCCCCGCTGCTGTTGGTAACGCTGGTGCTACACTCTCTTGTTGTTGTTCCCGTTGCTCGTAATGCTGCTGCTGCTGTTGCTGCTGTTGCTGGTGGTATAACGTCTGTTACTTCTGTTGGTAACGTCCTTCTTTCTCCCGTTGGTAAATGATGGCGCTGACGGAGACTCATAGTTGTTGTTGTAAATGGAGGTGGTACTTACTTCTGTGGGTGTTGTTGGCAATACTGGTGGTGGCGCTGGTGCTGCCGCCACTTCCGCCGCTCAATGTAGCAGCGCCCTGTGCCAGACGTCGTTTTTATTCCCAATGAATAATGTCGCCCATGAGACACATCTCCCTTATGGCCATTAATCTAATTACTTTTAACCTCTGAGAGCATTTACCTTCCCCCCCCCACCCATAATATTTGCCCTTTAGATGTGGATTAATCAACATTAATCTTTCTTTGCTCCCGTGAATAGCCTAGTGTATCAAATTCACTCCCATGCCGCTCGTTACTGGCATATCTACCGCGAGATATTAATCTTTTGATCTATATCTGCTCTCCTCCCCTTGGACAAACACGGGTCTCATTGATTCATTTTATGTTAAACATGCACATAAAGATAACAAGATAACTAGGTATATATATATATAATATATATACCTAGATATACACAGGATGGGAGGCCCCCGAGTTAGATAAGTGAAGGCTCAGGATGGAAACTATATAACCCAAACTGTTTGGTCACACAAATTAAGGACAACGGATTCACTCTACACAGATTACTTTGAAGAGCCAAACTGATATATAGGACTGGGTTCCATATCAGTACTCGAGCCAACAGAGACAAGTTTCACTTAAGGGTTCAAAACCAACATAGCTGGGTTTACCCAGCTATACTAGTTACCTATATTTTCAACGGTCGAACACAACAGTATAGCACAATATATAAACAATGGCCGAACACAGCAATATAGCACAATATATAAACAATGGCTGAACACAGCAATATAGTACAATATAAAAACAATGGTCAAAAATATTCCTCTAATGTGTCATCTATGATCGATATCTATATATATATATATTTCTATCTACATATCTATCTAATCTATCTATCTACCTACATATATCACCAAATTAATAGAGTATATCCCTGTAACATCGAACAACAAAAACGACGAATGGCATTATTCGGATTCAGTTACCAAGTGTTACTTAGATACGACTGTTACCGTATCATAACCTCTCTGGTCACTTCACCAATTAATCAGGGACAGAAAAGCATCATTTGTGTGACTTATTCACCTATCCTCACCCTGACCCTTGTTAATATGTCTCTCCTCTCGACCTCATCAACAGAGAGGTTGCTTGCTGCATGTCGTAAACAAACCCAATCACACTCACTTGCCTACATACACCACTTTACAGCACATGACTCTTGGCGATTCTGTTGTCATTCTGAGCTCAAAATCATCCTATTTAAATTATCGATATGAAAGAAAAACCTAGGAAAATACCTTTTCTCTGACCGTAGATGACGAACTGTTGATTTAACTATTGTTGTTGGCGGCTGGACAAAGCGGAGGAGGAAGCTGGGGTGTTGGGGAAGGAAGGCAAGCGACCACCGCTGACTACTTGTGTATTAAATCATCTGTGAAGCCATTATATTCGTTCACTTGCTTCTCATAGTTCCACTGGGGTGTCCACGGATGTGTATGACCGAAGAACACTACATATATATGTCCGTAACATCGAAGAGAACACCGAGAACACTGGTGAAATATGAAAAACAAACCATTATCGTCCAACGCTGCCTCATCGCTGTGTTTTGTGTTGGTCCTGAAAGCGAAGATTTACTAAGACGGGAAACCCGCGGAAGCCGCGGGAACA
>JAYMFT010409615.1:0-18339 GCA_038088735.1 Panulirus argus | reverse complement strand
AAAAAAAAAAAAAATATATATATATATATATATATATATATATATATATATATATATATATATATATATATATTGTCCCTGAGGATAGGGGAAAAAGAGTAGTGCCAATGTATCCCCTGTGTGTAGTAGAAGGCGACTAAGAGAGGCGGGAGCGGAGGGCAGGATATTCTTCTCCTCCTGTATTACTTTCCAAAACAATAAACGAAGGAAGGAGTTAAGCAAGCAGTTCTTTCCTCTATGGCTTAAAGATAGTGATCGTCATTCTCAATTCTTCTCTCTTCTATAGTGGGCAATTCTGTGGCCTCTCAGTGTAACTCAGTTTTCTCGATTCTGTAACATATTTCTTGCTTTCCTCTAGATATTCTCTATTAGTTATGTGTTTGTGTATTAGTATATGTGTTTTTGATTACTTTTTGTGCAAATACAGGAGTAACTTTGGAATCGTAGGGCTCCTTCCCTGAGCCTTGTATTACTGTCATACAGGTTTTTGAATCCTGTTGCGCTATCCATATTTACTTCCTCCTCGCTCAGCCTGTTCCACAAGTCACCAATCCTACTGCACAGAGAAATGTTTTCTCACGTTCTTCGGACACGTTTTTAGTCTGACTTTCTAGTATGTTGTCTTGTTATGGAGTTCCTTCTGCCCTCAAAACACTGTTCTATGATAACATTATCGTGAGTTCATATTAACTTGATATGTGGGTATTATGGCTCACGTTATTCTTTACTTCAGTGTGGGTTGATTTTGAATTCTCCCCTCTCTTAGTGGCTTGATCCGCTCAGTTCTGGTGCCATTCTTATTGCATGACTTTGACTCCTTCCAGTTGTTCAGGGGAACCCTCTCGTGAGAAGACCAGACTGTTGCAAGATATTCCAGCTTAGGTCGAATATATGTCGAGTTATATATGTCTGAACATTTCACTCTCTGTATATATGGAGGCAATCCTGACTTCCACCAAAGTATAGTTACCCTCCCTCACGATCCTCCTAAAATAATGTTTTGGTTATGAAATTGGCGTGACGTCAACCTTTAGGTTTCTTTCTTAGTGCGACTCCTGCAACTTGTTCCCCCAGGCATCTCCAGATATATCACTTGATGTATGGTCTGCTGGTCTGTTTACTTACCCCCGCTGCACTTTGTGAAGGTCTCTCTGACTTCCAGTCCCTGTTGCTCCCAACTTATCTTATAATTTTGTCGACGTCAGAAAACACACAGAAGAAGTATAACTGATTCTTGTCTGGCAAGTCATGTGGACAGATTAAAGATAAACAGCGTCTGCAACACTGATCCTCTCGAGAGCCAACTCCTTACCATCGCCCATCTCGTAAAAGGTTCCCCAATTGTGCGTTCTCTGTTTTCTCTCAGTTCAATAGTTATCTGGCCATTTATCTAGCCTTCCAATGACCCCAGCATGGAAATCATACTTCATTACCAATCTTCTGTTTGGGGATAGTATCAGAGGTGTTCTGGTAGCCCAAGCCTACACAGTGAAGCTACCTACCTTCTTGCTCTTCAGAACGTGCTCACTCTTTCTTGAGAGCCTAATGAATTTGTCATTGCAAGACATTCTTTAATAAGTGCACGTTGTCCGTAGTGACACCAGTCCGTCCAAGGCACCCCTTGTCGCCTCTTTTGAATTCTGACACTATATTAGCTATGGTTGTATGTGCATTTACATAGGTATCCGAGTGTAGTTATCATTTCTTGATTACCTGTTCGCACAATAGGAGCAAGGGACTCCTACGCTCGTAGGGCTCCATCTCTCGATCTTTATGTTATCATACATCTTAAACTATTGGATGCTGCCAATATTCACAGTATCATCATTTGCTCTTTTCCCTCCATCCACTGCTCTGTTGCTATGAGTGTACTCTTTTACTTCTTTTCTAACAAGCTTCTTGCTTAGTTTTTTGTTGCGGCCTCTGGTTTCGAATTCTTTGACATCTTTCGAAGCACTTTACATGAATTGATTTAAAAACTTGAAAGTTGTGATCAAGTCACCCTTCACTCTTCTCTCGTCCTTAGTGAGCAAATTTATGGCTTTTCCCCCCTCATTGCAACTTAGGTTTCTTGATTCTGTTACTACCTGTGTTGCCTTCCTATGAACCTTCTCTATCAGTTTTTTGCTCTTCTTTAAGTACGGTGACCAGAACTGAGAGCAATTCTCTAGTTTTGGCCTAATATACGCGAACAACCAGAATGTCGTTTTCACAATGCTCCGACTCCCCTGTCACTCCTACACACAGATCACTGAAGCTTATTTCCTGCTTGATGAAACTCGTATCAAGGCTTTCATTCACTGTGTCCTATCCACATTATCTTACGTTAACTCGAGTTGAATACTATCAGCCATTTATCAGGCCAACTGTGGTGTTCTTCTAGGTCACCCCTGTGAGTTGATGCAATCCTCAATATTTTTTACTTCCCTCATGACTTTGGCATCATCCACAAACATATCCAGCAATGAGTCCAGTCATTTTGGGGAGCTATTTATACATACTAGGAAGAGAAATGGTCTCATGACAGAGTGCTGTGGCACGCCACTAGTGAATCTAACCCATTCTGAGATGGTTTCTCTGACATGCGTCCTTTGTTCCCTTCTGCCCACACTACAGCAGTTTTCAATCCATCGAAGGAGTCTCCCCCTAGTTACTGGCCTAACGATCCAGTCCCTTTACAGCCTCCAATGTGGGGCAAGCGTTTGAATACTGTCTAGCAGTCCACGAACGCACTACCCACACATCCCTCTCGTGTGTGTGTGTGTGTGTGTGTATGTGTGTGTGTGTGTGTGTGTGTGTGTGTGTATCTGTACGTGTGTGTATGTGTGTGTGTGCGTGAGTGTGAGTGTGTGTGACCTCCCGCAGCAGATGCCATTACAGCCTCCATCATCATAAACACCACCCTCTCAGGAAGCTTCAGACAATCCGCCAGGAATTTATAGCCGACCCAAGACGCTGCGGGTGACGTGGCCTCTAAGGTGTGGGGAACCCCCGACCTTCGTCACGTGACTGCCAGCCTCACATGAGTTAGCTCCTTCACCCCCTCCCCCTCCTGGCAGGGGTATCCTGGGGGGTGCTCTACACCACCTGCGTTAGCTCCTCAACCCCTTCTCGCTGAGCCAGGGTGGAGCCTGGAGGCAGGGGTGGCAGGTGTTGCTCTAAACCACCTGCATCCACGCGGCCAACATGAGGGTCCTGTACACCACCTGTCTTATCTGTGTGGCATCTGGGAATCAGTAGCCTCTTCCATCGCTCTTTCTTCGCTCAGTACCATACAAGACTTCCAGCATGCCAAGCTTCCTAAATGTAAACCTTTTTTCTTACTTACGATGATCAGTTGCGGACATGTCCTGTGAAGCAGTACCGGCCGTCTTGACGTAAAAATACAGAGAGACGCCCGGAACCATATCACACCTTACGTGTCAGGACTGCTGGTCGTACTTTGTTTCATTAAAATCGTTTATGTTTTAGATATCTTTCTCTTCATTCAAGGCCTGGCCTCGTTGCCTGGCCTCGATGAAGACTTTGTTCGTGACTGGAACCTTTAACGTAAAAAAAAAAGTGGTTCGTAGTGCTGCATCCCACCAGCATGACCGGGTTGGGCGGATCAGGTTCTTTTCCTTGTCCTCACGATCCCACGTTTTCTTAATGGAAGAGGATACGTTAGATGCTTTATAGAGGGGCCGGCCAGTGACTACCTCACGCTGTGATGTGATGCTCACTGAAGGCCATCCCCCCCTCTCTCTCTCTCTCT
Source organism: Panulirus argus (assembly GCA_038088735.1). Lineage (NCBI taxonomy): Eukaryota > Metazoa > Arthropoda > Malacostraca > Decapoda > Palinuridae > Panulirus > Panulirus argus. The sequence goes on along the minus strand of JAYMFT010409615.1, from coordinate 14,585 downwards.
TGCTCTCACCGTCTCTTTATTACTCCTTTGGTCTTCCTATACACTTCTCTTTCTTTTAATTTTTCTCATGATCTGTCTGTCTGTCTGTGTCTTTAAATCATTCTCTCGCTTTCTCTCTTACTCTCTATCTCCCCATCTGAATATGAGATCATCACCTGCTCTTTCTCTCTCGTGTCTTGGTTGGACTTGTCAGTGTCAGAGAGACACCAGGAATGGGAGCTCAGACTCTCGACCTTTGTTCCATGTAGGGAGAGAGCCAGGGCGGCTGGTGGCCGGCAGGGCACACCTTTGTCTTGAGGGCGGGGTTGCACGCAGCACCCGCCTTCTGTTTATTTTTCGAGTGCTCTTACGTAATCTGGTAATGTTCCTTAATTACATCTGGCACACTCACAGAAGGCATGACTCAATCTCGACCCAACAGATGATACTATAAATGAATATATATATATATATATATATATATATATATATATATATATATATATATATACGTATTTCGTGAGGCTGCATTATGTTAATACAGACAGACTAGATGGAGTCCACTTGTTCCCAAGGGTCAGGCTCTTAACTCCTGTGTTTGCATAGCTTCTTGATTATCCTGTTCCCTAGCCAGGGCTCTGGTCCTATTGAGAAAGAATTTCCCTTTTATATCTTCATATTGTCATACGTGTCTGATTCACTTGCCATAAATGCAGTCATTTATATCATGCGTATATGCCGCAAGAGATAAGGGCAGACGATGGGGCACCGCACACCGCCTTGCACATGACATTACTAACCACAGTTCATATGAGCCCCGGCAGGTGAGTGTGCCGCGCGGCTCCACAACTGTGCTTGACCCTGGCTAAAGGTTCTCCCTCGTCCGCCTCGCCCACTACATTCCAGAGAGGTCGGTGTTTCAGGACCTGTGGTTGTGGATTCTATCTGTCAACTTTCCTCCTTCTGGTGTCACCTGTGGCTCGGGTTATGCAGTTCTGCATCCTCGCTACAACAGGCAGGCTACTAGGAATGCACATCCAAGAAACGTAAACAAGCAACGTGTATGTGCTTATAGGCAGATTGTGATGCCAGCGCGCATAAGGTTCACATCAGTAGCCTTTAGCCACGCAGAATCAGTGTTCTGATTCTCCCCTTATTTTCATTAGCTGTATTTTTGGGAAGTTACGAATATTATAGTGAATACATCTATCTTAGTACGTCCATCTGACGTTGTGTATAAGGGGAAACTATAGTGGGCTGCTGGGACCCTGGTCTCCACACTATTCCTACATCTCCACTATTTGGCCACAACGCCATTCCTATCCTCCCACTACCTGGCCACCACACCATCCCTATATTACCACTATCAGGCCACCACACCATCGCTACTCCACAATATAACCCTTGTTATATCGTTTACACCGTTTTGAGAGTATACAAGCAGTTGACCCTAGTAGATGTATTTCCGTACTGAAATTTATTTTCTCTCCATGTGCATGTACTTAAGGCCTAATTTCTATCACCATGTAAAGTCAGACTTATTAATAAGACACATGACGGCTCCAGATATTCTCTGTGATATCTGTACTGAGACACATTTGTCTGATTCTCAGCAGGACCTTATGCTCTGCCCTGCACTTCCAGGATACTGAGTAAAGCTGAAGTTTTAGCCACAACTGTGCTGGGTCAAACTCCCACAATATTATGCTGGGTTAAGCTGCCACACACTATGCAGGGTCAAGCTGCCACATGCTATGCTGGGTCAAGCTGCAGCACACTATGATGGGTTAAGCTGCCACACACTATGCTGGGTCAAGCTGTCACACACTCATTCTGTGTTTCTGGTCATTTCAGACTCGATGCTGACCGTGACGCTCGTTCTCACCACCCTCGTCCTGCACGTCGCCGTGAGTCTCTCTTACTTCTTTGTAAACTGTTTACCAAGTTGTCCAGTGTTGCCCTCCTGTATTACGCTGTTCATGTGTACATGTTTATCCCCGTGTGTGTGATACTCTCCCGTGCAAGGCAACGGCCTCTCCCCCGACTGTTGCTGCCATGGTACACCAACCTATCAGTCACGTGGGCCCCATTTTGTACCCTGGCATTAATATCTGCCACTCACCCTGTGAGGCTGGAGAGAAAAAAGTAGAAAATGTACCTTTCCTCTGAGTGTGTGTGTGTGTGTGTGTGTGTGTTTCCCTTCCCCATTTTTTCCCCCTTCCATTTATACAAGAGCTGTCATGGAGTGACCTCCCCCCACAGCGAGGTCAGTAACATGAGCAATGATGGAGCGAACTACATGAACATTTTTGGAATGTCAGGGGTCAGTTGCCTGGCCTCAGATGTTACGTCACGAGACATTCTCTCTCTGCGTCTGAGGGCAACGTCACTGCAAGGCAGTGAAAGTGCTTACTCATACCTGACGATTACAATTAGCGACATACAGATATGCGAGGCTTCTTAATAAGTCTCTCGCCGCTTGAACAAAATTATCCACGTGAATTTTCTGAGCGAGTGGAGCGTTTGAGTGTCACGGAACATTCCTCGCGAGGAGCCTTTGCCTCACGTAATGTTTCGCACTTGTCTCTAGAAGTCTGGCGAGCTTATATACCCACATTTTGCTTCTGTTACCTTCAGACCTTGCTTGAAACACCGGCTATTTCATCATTCATAAGCTAAAGTAATGAACCAATTTTGTAACAACATACATAATATCAGATCACCAGGGATAAACAAAGACCCTTTGAGACATCTGTAATCCTTTTGTTACCGTTCACAAGATGATCATGGGGTCCACAGTAAACAAGCCGGTGACAACGGAACAAATAAAAAAATCATATATCGTTCAGCAAGGAAAACCCGGAATTCCCACGTTTTTACCGTGACAGTTATTTTAACTTGATATCAGGGGGAATACTTTGTAAAATTCCTACCCAGATGGTAATAAGACCCGAGGTTTTATTCATAACCTGAAGCAATGAGAAAGTCTGCGTGGTGAACAGGCGTAAGGAACTGCATGGGTACACTGCAAGCCTGAAGTCCCTTTGTCCATCCGTGGCATGAAACCTCGTGCGGGTCTGTCAGCAAAACCCAAGAAGGAGATTTACGTTGGAACACCAGGAGCTTGTTTTGTCTCATTGCGTTTAAAAGCTGAAATCTGTGGGTCAGTCGTCACTAATGCTCAGCGGAGCAATACATGGACGGGGAAGAGGCTAATTGTCGCATCTCTTGTGAGAGGTTAAACCTCATGCAGCTCGGTACTCACATGGTCATGATACGAACTGGATGGCCAGTCGTGTATCACACATGAAAGCCTCCTACTGTAGTTTTGAGAGAATCCCCTTGACACGCGAGCAGTCACTCAAACACACACGTGGGGCTGGACATATCAGAGGTGTTCCAAACAAGAAGGAAAAGAAGAAGACCGGGACCATCACAGGCAGCGAGGCGGAGGGTGGCAGGATGCTGGCCGGACCTCGCCGCTCAACACCACAATAAAAAGATTCCGCGAAAATGGACAATAGGGAACCTGATCAGCCCACAGAGACGTCCCTACGCACAACGCAGCCTTCCGAACTTGAGTCGCTGGAAGCAGCCGATCTTTACATAATAGGACGACGGATGCGTGGTCGTATAGCCGCTGGGAAGGCTACCAGAGATGGGCTGTGTGAAGCACGGGCTGTGTGTGCACGCCAGGAGGTGGCGCGCGCTGCCATGAGTCACGCCAATGTACCAAAGGGGATGTTAAGGTCGCTAGAGGACGCCACCCGGAGAACCGAAGCCAAGATGAACGGCTGGAGACGAGGTGTACGCTCTTTGTTTGGTGAGCGGTAACAACGGCACATAACCTGCTGGCGAAGTACCAGACGGAGATGCACACACTGGAGTCTGAGGCCACTGACTGTCATCGTTCTAGCTGTTCTGAACCTCTCGGCTGAAATGTATGAAACGCGTCCGACTAAACCGATGATTATCTGTTACAGGGCATCATACTCCATCTTATACAACATAAGTTCCTGTTTGGTTTATAAAAAAAATAGAGGGTAAGATTTCTTCGGTTATGGTGAGCGGCTGTAACGGGTCACACACGAACTGCTACAAGTTGGTTACATGCAGCGCCGTAAGTTCAACAAGAGAAACATCTACGAGGGATAGAGAAACCCGCAACGAACGCCCGCGGCGGCATACCCGCGCTCGTCCTCACCTCCTGGCTCGTTATGTCTTACATAACACCCACCCCTGGGCATGGCACATGACGCTACTTATGCACAGTTTCCGCATGATCTTATATAACTCTGTGCCTGTACCGTGACCAGGCTACGGTTATATCATGCCGACGTACCGTGCTCAGGAAGCGGGTGTACCATGCTGCTGTACCGTACTGAGGCTCCGCTTTTACCAAGCGGATGTACCGTGACGAAACACCGGCTGTACCGTGCGGATGTACTGTGCTGAAGCTGCGGTTGAACCATGCGGTTGTACCGTGCTGAGGCTGCGGTTGTTCCATGCGGTTGTACCGTGCTGACGTTACAGATTTACCGCTCTGTCGGTCATCGTGGTCTTCCTAACAAACTTTCACCTGCTTTCAGGTTTATAAGCTGACCGTCATTGGCAGTGGTGATGGTGGTAGCTGACAGTCGTTGGGTTAGCTGTGGTGATGGAGGCAGGCGGATTTAGTGCCGTGTGTCTGTGATACTGCTGACGGCTGTGTCAGCCGAGCGTCAGTATTTGGAAGGCTGTTGTTGCGGGTTTCGTGGTGACTGTGACGTGTCATGTGACGCAGCAACGAAAGCTCCAGGCAGGTGTGACGGACTGCCGCCAGATGGGCCAAGGTAGAAATGGTGACGCTTCCTCTGTACGCCATCATCACCGCTGGTGGAGGCAATGTTGACATGATAATGAAGATGGTAATAGGCGGATGATGTCAGAGTGAGTTCTGGAGACGACGTTGGTGGATGAAGGGATGATGGTGGTAATGGCACGGTAGTAATGATAGGGGTAGAGTGGATGATGGGGGCCTGTGATGGGATAGTGGCGTGGTGACGGTGGAGGGAATAATGATGGTAATGGGGCCAGAGATGGTAACGTGATGATGGTAGTGGTACTGGGTCCCAGTAAGGCTGTTCATGATAGCGAAAGATATTAGAAACTCACAGATTATGGTGGTAAAACTAGAAACACGCTCATATATTTAAAAGAAAAAACTATAAAATTTCATATTAAGTTGCGAAGCGCAAATAATGTCAGTCGTGGATTTTTAAGCGTAATGTTTGTCAATTCTGTTTTTAAAAGTTTGTATGCTACTACTTTTACCTACTCCAAGTGGTAAATCGTTCCATATATTAAGAAACCTAGTAAAGAAAGATTCTTCGCTTCATTCGAGGTAAAAGCATTTGCTCCCGAGTACAGTCACACGAATTTACCCCAAGTATCTTGTTAGATTTAATAAATCTAAGCAGTTTTGTCGACTTTCATAGAAATTGTTTCTCGGCTCGGAAATAATCTTGGTAGTTCGCATTTGTATTTTCTCCATTGTGTCTGCTTTTTCTCAAGAAGGGTAACCAAAGCTGAACCAAATATTCCAAATGAGGAAGCACCAGAGTTGTAAAGAGTGAGTATAATATCCTAAAACTTAAATTTGGTAGCCCTACCTATAAAGCAAAGAATTCTATTAGTCTTGATTTCTGCTTTTGTATGCTGCATACTTGGCTTTAGGTCACCAGAGATTATTACACCCAAGCCTTTTACCTCATTTACCTTTTGTAACTCACCAGAATTCATATCCTGGCTTGCCTTCTCGTCTTTACTACCACAATATAGAACTTTGCAATTAACAATATGAAAATTCAGAAGTCCCGTCCATCGGTCTGTCGGTCAGTCTGAAGCTGTACAATTTCAGTTTGTGTTGTGCATTTACTTCCCAACTTAGTATCATTTGCGAATTTCGATATCTTTCAATGCAGTCCATTATCAGCATCATTGATTTATATGAAAAAGAGAACTAATAGCCCTAAGACTAATCCTTGTGGTACACCACTTGTTATGTCTAACCATTCGGGGGCTTGACCACTGATCACTACTTATTGTGTATGGCTGGTTAATCAGTTTGTTAACTACTGAAGCACAGCCTGAGGCTGCTGCACAATGCTCACCAACTATGGCGTTCTCTTTCTTCGTTTTAACGTTTGCCGACTGACAGCACTAGTATATTCCATTTACGTAAAAAAAGATGTGCTTCTTAGAATAAATATTTCCATATGTCAGAGACGAAATACCAACAGGATTTATGAAGGTTGTAATAAAGTGGATATGTCATATTTCTAAGTCAATAACCCACACATCATAACTTCAGTTTCGTTATTTTTATTCTCAACTCTAGCTAGGCTCGATGGATCGCGTCCAGCACTTCATACCAGCAATATCAATTCTGCCATTATAGGGAAATATGTATGTATGTCCAGGAAGGTTGGTGGCCACACTTGGCTGGCCGAGTGTACAGACCAGCACCTGCGCTACCCACGACCTGCTAGGCCGAATGTGCACCTGTGCCACACGCCATCTGGCTGGAAGGTGGTCAACCTACTCTCTCTCTCTGCCTGGAGGAGTGGGGAAGGGAGGAGGCGGTGCAAATGTTGGGAGAGTGCGGCGGTGGTGGGTTGGTCACGTGCTACAAGAACAGAGTCATCCCATGTCATTAACAAGCAGTTCAGTCAAATTTCAAAGAACAACTTTTTTCATATCATGAAAGAACGTTAATGTGGGGAATTACACGCACTTGGAACTGATCAAAAAAGCGTCTTAGTTATTTTTCCTGCATCATTCTTGGAAGAAAAATCAAAGGGTGAAAGTCTCTCGGTTCAGTTTATCAGATGTCGCAAAGCTTCAGAAAACCAGACATGATAAGGATTCCGTTCCCTTCCTTAGGATGTTCAGGTCTAATGGCAGAGCCCGGTGAGGGAAACGTGAGTGAAAATAAGAGGAACTTCTTGATGAGGTTTGATAAAGTTGGGTGACGACGCTGGACAGTGAGGACAGACCCTATTTGGGTGGTATTATATTCTCGTGTGGTAGTGCGTCCCCACACAGAAGGTGAGGAGCTGTCTGATGGATTCGCCCTTCAGTATAACGCCCGGGAAATTGAATTTGATACGGGGGTTTGAACAGGATGAACAGGAGGTGGAGGTGATGATGGTCCACGTCAACTGTAGCCTCTGGGTGCCACGATGTCTGATGCTTCGCTGGGTACCCAGATTGTAGTGATGATGAAGTCCATGGTGATCATGGCAGCGACGGTGATTCTAATGGTGTGCATGGTGACGATGCTGATACTAATGGTGTGCATGGTGACGACGGTGATGACGATAACCAGACATCTGCCTCACCTCCCTCCACATCCCACCAGGCAAAGCTTCCAAGTCGATGGGTTATTTTTACCGGTGATGTGCATGACTTATGAGGTCGCTTTCCCTCTTCATACATGCGATGTTGTCAGAGGAGGAGCCCCTACTGAGTGGGTGTTATGCACCTCATGAATGGTGAACATATATCCTGTTACTTATTTGGTGACCAGCTCAATGTCGCTGCCAAGTCAGACGGTATATATTTGGTCACCAACCTATCCTGGTGCTGTCACCACTCGAGGGTTCCCTCCATATGCTTCTTGTCTTGAGGAGTCGCCAGGGTTGGTTGAGGGAACCTCGGGTCACTCAAACCTTTGGCCTTAATTGAATGCTTCATGGTTTAAACTGCACCATGTTGGACGAGATCCCCAACCCTATGGCAAGAAACTGACAACCATCATTAAGGAGTGGGTTATAACCTAACCTTAAGGCAGTGACGGCGCTGAAAAGGCCCAGTTATGGAGAGCAGAGTTTATAACTTACCACACTTTCCCAATCCCGAGATTTTAAAGCCGATAGTGAGCATGACCTCCATGCATGGCCTCCCTGTATGACCTCCATGCATGGCCTCCCTGTATGACCTCCATGCATGGCTTCCCTGCATGACCCATGTACCAACTCTCTGTTCTGCTGCAGCGTCACTTTCGGGAGAGCAGGAGGTCACATGCCTGGTTAACTGCAGTAGTGCTCATGATGGCATTGGTGATAACGGTCCACATATTGACAGTGGTGGTTCTGTACACACTGGCTACCATGACAGAGCGGGGGTGGTAGCCTTAGGGGTATAGTGAAGATAGTGGCCAAGATGGCATAGTGAGAGCGGTGGTTATAGTGTTAGTGAAGGTGGAGTCCCCGGTGGTGTTGTGAGGATAGTGGCCACAGTGATACAGGTAAGGTGATGGCCACAGTGGTATAGTGATGGTGTTGCTGGTGGCGAGGCAGGATGACCAGGTGGCCGGCGCGACCCCGGATGTTAGCCTGACCCCTGCTGAGGCTATCATACCATCCATCACCTCCATCACTACCACATTCCTTCTTCCATCACTACCACACTCCCTCCTCCATCATTACTACACTCCCTCCTTCATCACTACCAAACTTCCTCTTCCATCACTGCCACACTCCCAATTCCATCACTACCACACTCCCTCCTCCATCACTACCACACTCCCTCGTCCCTCCCTCCTCCATTACCACAACCCTCCATCCATCATCACTACTATTCTCCCTCCTCTATCACCACCACTCCATCCTCTTTGACTACCACCCTTCTTCCGCCATCTCTACCACACTTCCTCCTCCATCACGACCATCCTCCCTTTCCCATCACTCTCATCCTTCCATTTCCATCACTCCCACCCTCCTTCCTCCATCACCAACACCCTCCCTCCTTCATAGCCTCCCTCGTCTACCACTACTACCCTCCCCCCCCTCGATCACTACCACCCTCCCTCCGTTATCACTGCTACCCTCCCTTCCCCATCACTCCCACCTCCCTCCTTCACCATAACATCCACCCTTCGCCATCACTACCACAATCCCTCCTCCACTCTCCCTCCTCCGTCACTCCCAAGCCTTCCAGGCGACAACAGTACGTTATAACTAAGCTGCCGCAACCTTGTGGTTTGGTTGTGACAATGCTGTGAAATTACCTTTTGGGGATGTTATAACGTTATGAAATGCCGTTATACAACCATCTTACAACTTATTGAGGATGTTGTGAATCTTTCATACAACCTTCCTACGATGTTGTGGTATCATCAGACACCCTTCCTATAACATCTTCAGGAAACAGGGATATCTTTATACAACTCTCCTGCAACCTTTTCAGAATAATGATAATGTAATCTTTTTTTAACGATAAGTCTGTACAACCAGTGAGACGGCAAAAAAAAAAAAACGAAAATAATTCCAAATGTAACTCCATTTACATCAAACGGTAAAGCTTTGTGAAGCACATTATATGCGTTAACAAGCACAGTTTCTTCTTTCATTGCATCTACATCTACGTCAACATAAAGTTCCTACAGCTTCAACATGCAGCTCCTACAATTTCATTCAGTACATAAACGTCAGTATACAACTCCTACAACTTCATTCACTGTATCTAGATCTAAGTCAACATACAACTCCTACAACGATAACTACAGCTACATCCACATCAATGGCCACATCTGCAACTACATCAGGTGCAACTTCTGCAGCTACATTATTTCTACTTTCAAAAACCACATCTACTCCTACCTCCACAAGTGTAATTCTCACAACGACATCGAAATTTTTTTTTACAAAAAAAGATTTTTAATTGTTTTATGAAGAAAAACTCCTTTATTAGCCACATCTACATTTACATCAAGTACAGCTACTTTACCAACAACCACATCTACATCTACTTCAACGGAAGAAACTCCTTCATCAATCACATGTATATGCATATAGTAAGTACAACCATTTCTATAGCTACATCATCAAGTACAATTCTTTCAGCAACACCCACGTCAGCAAGTTCAACAACAACAACAACATCATTAATCTCCTTACACACACAACTCCTCAACAATAATCAAATCTTCAAACACACCAACAAGTACAACCGCTCCTCGACCACTTCTATAGTTGTAAGTACAACTCTCGCAACAACTGCCTCTACGCCGACAGATGCATCCACGTCCACATCTGTGTTGGAAAGTACAGCTTCACCATCAACCAAACCTCCATGTACATTAACAATTCATATACATCAGTTACATAAACATCAGCAAGTACAGCTTCTGCAGCAACAACCACACCTTCATCTACAAGTAAAAATCTTACAAAAACCAAATCAACGCCTACAACAAAAAATCCAACTTTATCACATTAATCTACATCTACCTCATCAAATATAGCTTCTACAACAACCTGTCTACACCAACTTACACAACTCCCTCGTAACCCATTCCTACATCAACAAACACAACTGCAACACAACAACATCTACATCGACAAATTTAACTTCTTCTATATCACCCACATCTGCATTACAAAGTTCAACTTAAACATCAATAAGCACATCTCCTTCAATTAAAACTACATGCACAACCGGTTATGATGTGGCTGATATCTCTGAAACTTGGTTGGACATTTAAAACAGAGATATCCTTGCTGACTCTGCAATACTAAGGTACACGATTCAACTGTGACAGAGGAAAGAATGTAGGTGGTGGAGTTTTGCTCTTAGTTAATCTGAATTCTATTCCTATGCTGAAAAATGTAGCTGGTGATAATATTAATTCCATTTTTGTGGCAAGTGAAGGTGTTTCATAAGAAAATAACAGTCGGAGTAGCCTATAGAGGTCCTCTGCACAGACAGAAGAGGTAGACGAAAGTCTTTGTGACCAAATAGCAGAATTTGGAATGAAAACTACTCGATTATCAATCCACTGATCTTAAGTGGTGGAAAATCCTTTTTAGTAGCTTTGAGCGTGAACTCTACCTAAACTTGTTTGATAGAGCCCTTATTCGTTGAGAAACTGACTCACAATGTTAACGTAATAGGCCTACCTACATATGGGGATCACCTCTATCATGTGCTTAGTGAATAGTCAGGTACGAGCGATCGCCAGTCACTTTTGACGTAACATTCAACACGGTCTGTAATGTCACATTTTTCACATTTGCAAATTTTAATGATCTTTGCATTACTCTTGGCAGGAAAAGCTATGATAGCATCCTTAATGAAAATAATATGGACATGGAAAAGCTTCAGTAAGACATTCAGAGTAATAGAAAGAACGAAAGAACATATGTGCTAATGCACAGCAGGGTCATATTTTAGAACTAAGCTAAACTGGTAGAACAGCGAGATGTAGAACTAACTGTTATCTATGAAAATAAACATAAGAACTAAAAAGAACAATAACCTTCATGATAAGTTCTGCAGATTTGCAACTAAAAGTGAAAAAACTTACATATCAAAGTAGATATCACTATGAAGCATAATATTGCTCAAAGTAGCAAAAGAAACCCTAAAGAATTTCATTGCATGTTAGAGGCAATAGAGTCATTACCCAGTCAAGTAGTCTATCAGTTATGGAAAACTGTGATTTGGTTCAAGATAATAAAGCTATAGCACAAACCTTGAATCATTATTTTCTTTATCGTTAGTATCTAAAAATGCAGCTCAGCTCATGTCCTAGACCCAGTCCCTTGCCGCAACATACACGCTGAATATACACCATTAGCATTAAAGGGAACGGGAGCAGATCAAACAGCAGGCCTGGAGAAGCTTTATCCAAATAAGCTATATATAGGACAGGTAAGTCCTTGAACGCTCTTTTCAGCATGTACTGTACCCACTGTACGCTCTACACTTGCCTCCACCTACCCCCAAATATGTGCCCTTCACCCATACTCTCATTGAAATGCTTTGTCTATAAATATCTAGACAACAGATATTTTAATACATAAAAGAATTAAAAATCTACACTATGTCATTTGCCGCATGCGAAACTCCAATAGACTGGACGGCGTCCAATACAACAATAACATTCAAACAAGGTGGTAAGTTTCCGTCCGGAAATTATCGCCAAATCAGCTTAAAGTCTGTGTGTGGTAAACTTTTAGAAACTGTCTTTCGAGACAAGATTGTGAATCACCACTGTCCACACTGTGGTTTTCGATGAAATCGACAATTTCTGACAAATCTGTTTTCTTTGTGATACAATTAACATGTACGATGAAAGAAAAGCAGATTATGTCGTCTATTTAGATTTCTAGAAGGCAACTTCAAGCCTGAAAGACCACTAACAAAAGTTTATTCATATAGTACAAATGGAGATGTACTTCGGAGATAAGAAAATTGATTGACTGAAGGTAAAAAAAAAAAAGAAGAATAGTCAAGTCAAACCTCAGGATGGTTGGACATAAAAAGTGGCGTGCCGCAGGGCTCAGTCAGGGCCGGTTCTCTTTCTAATATACATTAACGACATTCACTTCGGGCTGCGAAGTAAGATATCAAAACTGGCAGATGATAATAAGATGGGAAATATAAAGCTAGAATAGAAAGTGAACGTCTACACCCTCAAGCGGACATAGACGCACTGATGGACTGGACTAACAGGTGGCAAATAAATTCATTACTGATGAGAGCAAAGTTTTACAAGTGGGTTGCAAAACCGGAAAGACATACTATGTTATGAATTCTGCAAAGGGACAATAGATGAATTAAAAAAAAAATTAGGTACGATAAGCTCTGATTAGCTAGAGCCATGTAAGAAATGCTCCATGCACTTCTTATTTCGCAGTAAAAAAGAATTCAAAGGCTGGAACTTGTGCGTTTATACCATGAATATTTTGTTCAGTTTTGGTCATGCTATTTACTGAACTGAGGGAGTAACACAGGCGAGCTACCAAGATGATTCCTGGACAGAGAAACAAACAACTTAAACCTGTTTAGTTTGGAAAAGAGAACGTTAACATGTGATTTGATTCATATATTCAGAGTTATCAACGGCTTTTAATAATCTCGATTTAAGGAACAGTTTAAGGCTAGATTTTCCTGATTTCACTCGCAGTAGTGGATACAAACAAACTCGGGGGCAAGCACATGGCTTCCAATAAGGCGAAATAATTCTTTTTCAACAGAATTTTTATCATACGGAATGATTTATCGATCGAAGTAGCTGAGAGCAGCACCAAGAGATCCGTTTAAGAATAGTTTAGCCAAATGCATCATTTAAGTCTACACGACATTATTTGCACCTCTTGAGTTACATACAAATTTAATAATCTTGTATCATCTGTTTGCTTTTGTATTCTCACCACACTCATCTTTGTTTTTGATCGTTTCTACATCACAGACTACCTCAAAAAGTACACTGTGATCTGTTGCTGTGTGTATTCCTCTATGTTCAACATCAATCACATCGACATTTGCATTTACAACTCTTTCGGCTATAACGACCAAGTCTACATCTATCTACGATCAAAACTCGTTGAGCAACAACTCCAACGACAGACACATCAACAGGTATAAACTTTACAAGCACCACACGGCAAACCAACAGACGGCAGCATCCCGTTAGTACACCAACCACACACCAGATAGCAGGTCGAACAAGACTGGAATTTTGAGACTAGGCCGCCAGCTGTCGCTTCCTGCAAGCACGGATTTCCAATTCTTCGCCCTCTGCACTACTTGTAGCCCTATAGTTAATAATCGTTATTAATCTGCAAGTCTAGGAATAAAATAACTCTGATATAATCACGTATTCTGTGGATAAACATATATGACTTACTGATGTTGTGCCAAAGCATGTTGCCAACTGCACTTACTTTAAATCCAAGTCTGTCTACGATTTTCTGCACTCAGAGTAATTTTCTGCTGCATACTTACTTTAGAAACATTTATAAAACACAGGTCATCAATATAAACCTTGATATCCCAGTAAAAGTTCATGAAACTGATAGAATTTCCTGCAGTAGCAGTGGCTTGGTGGCTTTTGAGTTCAGAATGAAGAGACAGCGAGTCTCAGGAAGTGGAATTTACTTTGGTGTTCGAAGATAACGTGAGGAGGGTATGCAAGTACCCGGGTTTAATGTAACGATATTTTGAAATTCTATTTTCCTAATTTATCTTATTTTACAAAAGTGATATGAATTGATATGGAAAACACGTCCTCAAAACATTGTTACGCCATCACTATGTAACGTTGTTGGCCGACACGTACAATACGTCCTTACAACGTCAGAACGTTGCCACACAACTTTGCATAATTTTGTACCCAGAACGTTACCTACGTTGTACCAAACAACAAACTGTAAGCAACGTTAGGTAAACGTTTTGTGTAACCAGGGTGATCACCGCCATCGCTACCACCCTCCTTCTGCCATCACTGCCACCCTTCCTCCCACATCACTAACACCCTCCTTACTCCATCACTCCCACCCTTCACTACACACCCGTCACCGGCGCCAGCATTGTCACCATCACCATCACCACCAGCCTAAGCAGTATCTTGCTTTTTTCAGATGAGACGGTCTGGACAACTGAGTGGTCTAATCAAGGCCCTCCCATTCAGAGTATATATTATCTTATCTATCTATATTCATTGTACTTCATCGCTGTTTCCAGTGTTAGCGAGGTAGCGCCAGGAAACAGACGAAGAAAGACTCATCCACTCATATACACACATATATACATACATTCACCTATATGCACAATAC
>JAYMFT010409604.1:0-18339 GCA_038088735.1 Panulirus argus | reverse complement strand
TGAAGCGTCTGGGGTAAACCACGGAAAGGTCTGTGGGGCCTGGATGTGGAATGGGAGCTGTGGTTTCAGTGCATTACACATGACAGGTAAAGACTGAGTGTGAGCGAATATGGCCAATTCATCTGTATCCTGGCGCTACCTTGCCAGTGTGGGGGATGGCAATGCTATTTTCCCGTGGGGCAGGGTGGCGTCAGGAGTGGATGGGGGCGAGTAAGTCTAAATATGTACATGTGTGTATGTGTATGTATGTATACATGTATATGCTGATATGTATATATATATGTACAGTGCTTATGGGTGCATGTATGTATATATGTTTGTATGCGGGGGGATGGGTTTTTTCTTCGTCTGTTTCCTGGCGCTACCTTGCTGATGTGGGAAACAGCGATCAAGTATAATAAATATAAATAAATAAATATGTATATGAGAATTCAAATATGGAAATAGCATAATGTTAAACCTAACATCATCTTTTAGGTCAAAGTATCAAAGATCAAGAAAGAGGAACAAGAAATTGCAAAGCATTAAAGTAAAATTATATGACAAAACTATTTAAACGGGAAAGTTTATGTTTAAAAACCAAAGATGAAACAGAATGACAAATAAGAGGCTTTCTTGGGAAGAGAAGGTTTAGGAAAACCAGATATAAGACAGATGGAGTGGAATACTTCATAAATAAAAGTACGTATGAGCTTACCTGTGCAGGTGAAGTATGTGGCATGCAGAAGGTGGGATTTGGAAGTCTGAGATAGGGTAGTGGTAGCTAAGTTGAGAGTGAAAGGGAAAATAAAGGTGTAAGAATGCAATCCACATTGAAGGAGTGGGAGTTACTGAGTGATGCACATGAGAAAGCAGGTCAAGAGGAAGGTTCAGGGACCGAAAAAGAGGGTAAATGAGGTGAGATTATTGGCAAACTTCAAGGAAGAACAAGAAAATGTTTTGGAAAAAAGTGAATACTGAGGAGAACAAGAGTAGATGGGGAAGTGGTAACAGGCAAAGAAGAGGTAAACAGATGAATAGAATTTTCTGAAGGACTGTTGAATAGTTTGATTATAGGGCAGCAGATGGTGGGGTGTTTGGGACATGGAGGTATGTAAAGCTAAAGAGTCATGGCAAATGGTTTGGAAAAGAGAGAAGAGTTGGTGAAACCCTTGCATAAGAAATGTGACAAAGTGGCTGGAGTGGATGATCTTGCAGTTAAATTTCTCAAGAAAGAGGGTGACAGGATTTTCAAAGTATCTACGACTCGAGGTGCCTAAGGACTGGTGGAATGCCTGTATGGCACCACTATATAAAGGCAAGGAGAATCAAACTGGATGCTAGAATTACAGATGTAAAAGTCGTGTTGTGTATCTGATAAGTTATATGGAAGTGTGATGACTGAAAGGGTTGGAGCATGCAAAGAACATCAGACTAGGGAAGAGAAATGTAGCTCTGGAGTAGTGAAGGATGTATGGACAAGGGTTTGTTTCAAAGAATTGGTGAGAGAAATACTTAGAAAATGAGAGGAATTTGTAAGTGGCATTTACAGACCTAGAGAAATCATGTAATATGGGTGTGTGAAATATCTTGTGAAAGGTGCAACAAAAGTATATGGTGTGGGAGGAAAATTACTAGAAGCACTGAAAAAATTCTATGGAGAGAATAAGACGTGTGTTAGCAGAATGGGAGAATGGTGAATAGTTCGAGGCAAAATGGATCTGCAACAAAGATGTATGATGACACCATGGCTGTTATTTATTTATAATTGGACATATGGAACGAATGAGTGAGGAAAGGTTGACAAAGAGGATATATGTATCGGAGGTGGAGGGAATAAGGAGAAGCAGGAGACCCAACTGGAGGTGGAAGGATGGAGTGAAAGGATCTCAAGCAGTCGGGGCCTGAACATGCAGGAGGGTGAAAGGCATGCACAGAATAAAGCGAATAGGAACGATGTGGTATACTGGGGTCGACATGCTGTCAATGGACTGAACTAGGGCATATGAAACATCTGGGGTAAACCTTGGAAAGGTCTGTGAGGCCTAGATGTGGGTAGGGAGCTGTGGTTTCGGTGCATTACACATGACAGCTAGAGACTGAATGCGGGCAAATGTGGCCTTTTTCATCTGTTTCCTGACACTATCTCGCTGACATGGGGTGGCAATGCTATTTCATGTGGGGCGGGGGGGCATCAGGAATGGATGGAGGCTAGCAAGTACAAATATATACTTGTGTATATGTATGTGTATGTATATGTATGTATATATGTTAGTATGTATATGTATGTATTGTGCATATATGTGCATGTATGTATATATGTGTGTATGTGAGTGAGTGGATCTTTCTTCATCTGTTTCCTGGCACTACCTTGCTAATGCAGGAAACAGTGATCAAGTATAATAAATAAATATAAATAAATAATTACCCTAAGACCAATTTTTAAGAAAGAGTCCTTGTGCTACCCTGAATCTCTTACTAGAGGCTCCCACAGCCGAAAACTGTGCTACTTCCAGAAGCAGGAAAATGTGAATGCCTTTGGAATGAAAAGTTGTTTGACTAGACTGTACTCCCAATGATATAACCTTGCCAAAGGTGACTTTTCACTCATGGTGTAACCTCGAGCAGGCAGAGTCTAGGAACATCTGGATGAAGTTGTGAGGGAGAAAAAGGCAAGGGTTTTGGAGAGAGTAGTTGGTCTGCAGTATGCTGGGGGTGGGAGAGGCTGGGAGGTGAGTCACCTGCTGTTGCAGATGGCCCTGCTTTTGCTGCAAATTTTATTGAAAAACTGTAAAAGGTGGTGTCTAAGTTTGGGGAAGTGAGCAAAAGGAGGAAATTGAAGAGTTGATGTGAATACAAGCAAGGTGATGAGATTTAGCAGGGGGTAAGGAGTGGTTGGATTATGCATGAGTTTGAATGCAAAAAAAAACCTGGAGGAAGTGGAGTGTTTTAGATACATGGAAATAGACATGGCAACAGATGAAACTATGGGGGCTGAAGTGCACCATAATGTAGGTGAAGGGACAAAAGCCCTGGGTGTACTGAGGAGTGTGTGGAAAGAAAGGTTACTGTCTGTGAGTGCAAAGATGGGAATGTCTGATGATACAGCGGTCCCAGTGGGGTTGTATTGGTGAAAGTCATGGGACCTAAATGAAAATGAACAGATGAGGATGGATATGTTGGAAATGAGATGCTTGAGGACAATATGTGGTGTGAGAAGGGTTGATAATAAAAGGAGTGACAGTGTATGAAAAGGCTGTAGTAATAAGCTGAGTATGATGGAGAGAGGTAAACAAACTGTACTGAAATAATATGGACCTATGGAAAGGATGAGTGAAGAGAGACTGGTCAAGAAAATATATGAGTCTGAAGTGGAAAAAACAAGGGGTAGGGTAGACCAAGAATGACATGGAAGGATGCAGTGAAAGAGGCTATGATTTCAAAGGGGCCTGAACATGAAGGAGAGTGAGAGGCATGTAGGGGACAAAGCAAACTGGAGCAATGTGGTATACAGAGGGTTCTGTGTTGTCACTGAGCTGAACCAGGGTATATGAAGTGGTCAGGGGAAACAGAAAAGGTATGTAGGCCTTAGCTGTGGATAGAGGGGCTCTGATTAGGAAACATTATACATTACATGTAAAAGTGTGGGTGTGAACAAATGAAGCTGTCCTTTGTTCCTGGCACTACCTCACTAATAAATAAGGCTGTCCTTTGTCTGTTCCTGGCACTACCTCACTAACAAATGAGGCTGTCCCTTGTCTGTTCCTGGCATTACCTCATAAAGTGGGAAACAGTGAACTAGTATAAAAAATGAGTAAACCTGAGATTTGTATTTGCAACAGACTCTGCATTACCCTGACTGTTGTCATTTTGAAAAATTAGTAGTTTTCTTGAAAAATGAGAGCTATGGTCTTATTTTTTTCTTCACTTGGTCATCTATGCTAACATGTTAAGAAGACCTGTATGAGATCTGTGACATCTTGTTATTCAATAATTTGTGAAACTGTGAAATTCTTAAAAAACAAAAGATGAAAACCCTCGGTTATCATATTTATTTGCAACAAAAAATACCACACACCTCTCCAAGTATGCCTAACAGTAATACTGGCATACCTCACATGCCTGGCAGTAGCAATGCACAAGTTCAGGGGCACATAATATTAGTAAGCAATAATTTCAGAAAATATGAGAATCTCCCATACACAAAAGATTGTGCATTAGATATTAGAACTGCCACAATGAAAGGGTTAATTGAAGGTACAGTACAAGCAGGCAAAGAAAAATGCATTAACAGAAGAAATTATAATCCTTTCACTTCAACGTATCCTTTATCTATGGCAAGTGTGAAAACAAAATCAAGCAATACAGATAAATAATACCCACAAGAAGAATGCCCACTGGGAAAGCTCTTGCGTCCTTCTTGTATTGTATGTGTTTCCCCAGTACATGCTGCACCAATATCTGTGATATCTTCAAGATCTTCACGCCCCTCTGGAAAACAACGATAAAAGAAATCTGGCCGTGGTCGACCTGTGGAAGAGAATTACCTATGAGAAGATCAAAAAGACTGTCATATCTCACCACATAGTTAATTTTCAATGACATGAAGATGCTAAAAAGCATAAACATATATTCAACTTACAATATTCCATTTGTGGACATTATTAATATTATGGAGATTATTAGCAAAAAGGGTGAAGCTTGCATACCAACAATAAGCTTGATGATGTTGGTGATGACCCCATTAAGGCCTAAAGCAAGTGACAGGGAAAGGAAACCCTGACATAGCTCTGTTCTATCACGTTTTATCAGGAAATACAGGAGCATGACTGTTGTCGGCACTATGAACACAAGGGGCTGAAAAAATAAGACAGAGGTTTTGAGGATAATGAGCTGATCCATAGGATGTGAGAATCCATATTTTAAGACTACTGTCTCATTCTCCGGGAAGGGGTATCATCACACCATTGGTGCCAAAAAAATAATCAAAAATTTCCAAAAGCCAAAATGTAACAGGTCTCACTCTTACATATCTGGGATATGCAGTTCCATACAGGTGAATATCTGGTGCAATGGCATTTAGAACAAGGTTGGAAGGGTAGTTGTTTTTTAACTTGTCAGGTGAAGTGGCATTTAAAATAAGGTTGGCAGGGTAGTTGTTTTTTAACTTGTCAGGTTATTTCAGTGCACAGATATTTTGTCACTTGTGTTTGGTAGGCAAGGAGATATCTGTAAGAAGTATGAGGTAGGAGTCAGTTTTTTGTGCATAATTAGAGGTTGGTGGTTGGTTATGGAGTGGTTTGGATGAGAAGGAATTCACGCTATTGCAAAGAACTGAGTACTAAGCATACTGAGTTAAGATCATGCTGTTAATGTAGGTAATATCTTGATCTGGGGTCCAAATTCCCTTAAAATTTACACGTGATAATGTTGTCAGTAGGGGGTTAAACTTGGTAGGTCAACAGGTTGGGGGTTTGCATAAGGATTCTGCACCTGGGAGAGTCACATGGAGGTAGAAAGTAAGGTCCTCTGGGGAGTGGCTCATCCTGCACTCTGATCATTTATGAAGTGTATATTCATAACAATAATAAAAGAAAAGAAAAACTTCCTAAAGTACGTTTTATGTAAAATATCTTGCCACAAACATTAAGAGATTTTAGGCAGGAACAAATATACTTCATTGCATTATACCCACTACTAGATGTTAACTTACTAACCAATCTCATGGGAAGTGTGTGACCAGACAAAATAAATATATTATAGTAAAATATATGAGTTTAATGATGATTTGTATTTGAGCCACACAATCCCAGACAAGTGAGGCACACCAGGATCACATGAACAAATGAAAATGTAAGGGGTTTGAAACATGGATGTTCATGTAACACTCACCCACAAAACACTGGTTGGAACATAAGAAGGTGTACGTGGATTCT
This sequence comes from Panulirus argus, assembly GCA_038088735.1. Taxonomy (NCBI): domain Eukaryota; kingdom Metazoa; phylum Arthropoda; class Malacostraca; order Decapoda; family Palinuridae; genus Panulirus; species Panulirus argus. The sequence continues at coordinate 12,424 of JAYMFT010409604.1, read as the reverse complement.
TGTACAGCCATAACTCATTTATGTGAATCTTGCGCACAAATGGTGAAGTGTGTTCCAACTCTCTGTATAAAACAAAAATTCTTAAAGTCCAAGTTAATGATTAACTAAGAATCTACAAACAGTTTTATAAAGTATTGAATTTCCTTGTGAAAAAAAAAATGAAAATATAGCCATTCAATGAACACAAAACAATACAGTACCAGCAAATCTCTTAATGAATACCATAAGAAATGTAATTTTAAAGATTAAAATGATTCAATCCTATAAAACCATGAACTTCAATAAAACATGAGAAAATATTAAGGATATTTGGCTTTAAATCTGCAAGTGCCAAATCACAAAATTTCCCACATATATAACTCCACTCTTGCACCATAAATCTGTTAACACAAAAACATTTTTCTACACCAAAGCTCATATAATGGTAAAATGCCCTTATCAAGGATAGGCCTTCAGTTAGATGAAAAAAGAAAAAAGAGAGAGAGAGAGCCTAAGTGTAAATCAAGACTAAAAGAAAATTATAAAAGTATGATGCATGTCAAGAAATGTGGGTTCTTAAAGATGAATAAACTTGGTCCCAGCTGCAAGGAGATCAGAGTTCAGATATCATGGGCATCAACCCAAAAGTCATCACAGTTGGTAAAGAGATAGGCTTTTCAAGAAAAGAGAGGGGAAAGCTGGAAAGAAAAAAGTGATAATGCTTGCAGGACACCATCTCAGAGAGAACAGTGTGTTCAACCTTCAAAACCTATAATTCTCTCCTCTTCAGTCTGTACCATGAGCACTGAAAACATAGCCACTCACTCAGACATGCACAAATATCACCACACTCCTTAACCTATGGTTCTGCCTAGTGGACATGTCTAGCTTCCTGAGTGCTGCAGGAGCTCCATACAAGAGTTTCTTGTGCAGGAAGGTAGAGGAACTCTTCCTCGGCACAATGAACCACAAAACCCAAACCAACCAACTCTCATGCACATTACAAAATATCCACACCTCCAGCACCAACCCAGCCTCCACACATGAAGCACTTTTGACCCAATCTAATGACATCCCTCTCTCAAAGAACACAAAAGCATACTCATGAAACATCACTCAAAATATAAAAAATCAGCCACAAACCAAGCAAACCCTAAAATAGAGGTCATGCAACACCACAACTAACAAATAACTGCTCACCCATCCTTCACTTTCATTGACATATGCAGTGCAATTATAACCTTAAAGACCTCTCCAAAAGTTGAACTTTCACATAAAACACATTGGCTTAGTTGCAATCCAACTTTTTTTTTTTCTTTATGTCGAAGGCTCCAGTCATGGACAAAAGTCTTAACCCCTCCTCACTTCACAACAAAATCAATGACATCTAGAAGCTTGCCAACATAGTACAATTCCTAAAACCCCAAACCATCCAACTTGCTCTCTTCCTACTACCCCATATCACAGCTATCTTCAGCATCCAGACTTTAAAAAACTGGTCCACAACAGAATGAAGCAAAATATAAATTACATCAACTGCTTTACTTTCATCATACATTTTGATGATATCATAAAAGAAATCAAGCAGATTTGTCAGAAATAAGAGATTTTGATGAAAACCAAGCAAAGAATGGTTTATTAAATGACAGTCTTCTAAATGGTTTACAGTTCTATTTCAAACGATGGTTTCCATAAGTTATCTGACTACAGACATTAAGCTATCAGGATGATAAAATCCAGACTGACTTATTACCTTTTTTGAATACTGATGTTACACTGGCACACTTCCATTCATCTGGAAATTTTCATAGCAAGTGACTTATTGAAAAGGACAGCCAAGGGCATAACTATCCGACAAATGGTGAATTTGTTAGAAATTAATTGTTTGAGGAAAATATATGGTGTGACGAGGATTGATTGAGTAGGGAATGATAGGGCAATGGAGAGGTATCGTAATAAGAAAAGTATGGTTCAGAAAGCTGAACAGGGTGCTGAAATAATCTAGACATATGGAAAAAAAAGTGAATAGAAGTTGATAAAAATGATATAAGAGTCAGATTTCTAAGGGGACAAGGAGAAGGAAGAGACCTAAAATTGGAGATGGAGGGATGGAGTGAATAATATTTTGAATACTTAGGGCCTGAACTTGCAAGAGGACGAAAGGCATGCACAGGATAAAGTGAAATGGAGTAATGTGGTAAACAGAAGACAATGTGCTGTCAATAGACTAAACCTAGGCATATGAAGCAGCCTGGGAAAACCACAGAGAGGGTCTGGTTGTGTATAGGGTACTGTGGTTTCATTACACTTAGAGTCATGAGAGCTACAGAGTGGTTGTGAATGAACAAGGCCTTTACTTCATCTGTTTAAGACAATACCTTGCTAACGTGGGAAGAGATGAACAAATATGAAAGAAAAAGAAAAGAAATATAAACTAAACCTCCCCTGCCTGGTATTCTAACCTTTCAAGAGGAAATATAATGCACTCAGAACAACCACTTTATACCTAGGAACCATCAACTGAAACAGTGAAACAAATCCTTCCAATAAAATCCTGTCTCATCATGCTTGGCACTCAATTCTGTGCAACAGTACTAGACTCCTCGCTTTGTCTAAACCACACTGTAAGTAACCACCAACCTTTAAGTAGAAATATAGAAATAAAATGCTTACTCTGCATCATACTTCAGCAACTTCTACTCACTGATCCCGCCACCAAAAAATATAACACTGAAAAAACATATACATATTGAAATTGCCCAACAAGCACTAAACAACCACCCTTCCAACTAAATCTTAAACTCCATCCTACCAGACATGCACCCATCAGAATCCCTGGACAAACATGAAACACACTTCACCTATGCTCTGGACATCACCCATCCTTACAATATTACAATCATCATTTCAACTTATCCAAAGACCTTTCATGCCCAAGATGCAAATACCAATACAAAAACACCAAGCACTTTCTAATTAACTGCCCTGCATTCTTCACGCACAGAATAACACACATCATCATTACGCTTTCTGATCTATGATCCCAACTAGTGGATGTTGCCATCTTCCTGAGTGTTGCGGGAGTCTCATAAAGACCGAAGGGACTCTTGAGACAGGAAGTAAATATGTAAGTATAACATCTATAAGATGTTTTGAAAGGAGGTTAAAAGTGTGATGAAAAATACGAGAACAAGTGGGAGTCATCAGTGAAGGGGACAAATTAATAAGTGGCAACAGGTAATGATGAGGTGATGAGATGGAATGAGTATTTTGAAGGACTGTTGAATATGTTTGATGACAGTGCGGCAGATGTAGGGTGTCTGGGTTCGGGAGGTAACCAAAGTGAGAGTTATGGAAAAAGTTTTGGTGAAGAGAGAGGAGGTGGTGAAAGCCTTGCATACAGAGAAATGTGGCAAAATGGCTGGAGTGGATGGTACTGCAGTTGATTTCTTACCAAATAGGGAGATTGTGTTATTGACTTGTTAGTTAGGATTTTCAGTGTATATATGTGCCATGGTGAGGTGCTTGGGGACTGACAGAATGCAAGGATAGTGCAACTGTGGAAAGACAAGGTGGACAAAGGTGTGTGTTCAAACTACTGAGGTTTAAGTTTGTTGAGTGTATCCAGTACGTTGTATGGGAGAGTGGTGACTGAGAGGGTGAAGGCATGTACAGAGCAGCAGACTGGGGAGGAATAATGTGGTTTCAAAAGTGGTACAGGATTTGTGGATGAGGTGTATGTTTTAAAGAAAGTGTGATAAATACTTAAAAAAACAGGATTTGTAAGTGACATTTATGGATCTAGAGAATGCTTATGATAGGGTTGCCTTGTGGAAGGTCTTAAGAATATTTGGTGTGGGGGGAAAGCTACTAGAAGCAACGAGACATTTTTATCAAGAGTGTAAGTGTGTATGAGTAGGAAGAGGGGAGAGTTAGTGGTTCCAGGTGATGGTTGGTATGTAGCAGGGATGCGTTGTACCACCATGGCTGTTAAGTTTGTTTATGGATGGGGTGATGAGGGAGGTAAATGCATGAGTCTTGGACAGACGGTCAAGTATGCAGTCTATAGGAGATAAGGGGACCAGTGAAGTAAATCATTCGTTGTTCACTGATGACACAGCACTGGTGGCAGATTTGAGTGAGAAACTGCATTAGTTGGTGACTGAGTTTGGAAGAGTGTGTGTGAAAGGAGGAACTTGACAGTAAATGTGAATATAAGCAAGGTTAGTAGGTTTAGCAGGGGAGAAGGACAGGTTAGTTAGGGTAGAATTTGAATGGAGAAAAGCTGGAGGAAGTGAAGTGTTTTAAATACCTGAGAGTGGACATAGTGGAAATGAGTCATTGTGTGGGTGAAGAGGAGACAGTTCTGGTAGTATTGAAAGATGTGTGGAGAGGGAGGTCATTATCTAGGAGGGTGAAAAAGGGTATGTTTGAAGGTATAGTAGTCTGAACGATGTTGTGTGGATGCTAGGCATAGGCTGTGGATCAGGATATGCCGAGGAGGACATATATGTTAGAAATAAAATGTATGAGGATAGTAAGTCATGGGAGGTGGTTTGTTGAGGTATTAAGAAAAGCATGGTTGGGAAAGAGTGTACTGAAGTGGTTTGGCCGCATGGATCTCGACTGCAGAAGCATGACGTCACATCATTTCTTTTTATGAAAAGTGATATGGGGGTTTGATCAGGTAAAATGTAGTGTAACTAAGTGAAACACTAGTAAAACTCAACAGAGCCTATGAAAATCTCACCTATCCTCATCGAGAGGCCAAGATTTTCCTTAATATTATGTCAAATGAGATACATGTAAGTGTGAGGCAGGGCTGTGTGATGGCACTTTGGCTTTTTAATATACATATGGAAGGCACAAGGTCAACCTACCATTATAAAACATGTTTTCCTTTGTTGAATTCGCATTTTTCGCTTTAAATATCACATATTGCCACTTCTTCGTGTACTAGACTCTTATTCTTGGAATGCAACTTACCATACTGCAGCTTCAATTGATTAAACTGACTGGCATGAGTTATCTATGTGACCGGCATATGATCCCTACCAAATAAGTTAGACATAAACTTCATGTGGCCCCTATTTTACACAATTCTGGCAGTTATCCACAATGTAGAAGCAAAACAAGTACACACTTACAAAAATATAACGGAAAGAAAAGCACGAGTTAATATTTCTAGCCAGAACGTAGCCTGTATTTCTATCCATCTGATCATTGTCAACTGTCAAAGTCTACTGTAAACATAGAGCGGTCGCAGTCTCAAACCTCGTTCGCTGTAATGAAAATATCAAAATCATATCAAATAAAGAAAATCAATGTGTTACACAAAAATGTGTAACCTATATAAGTCATGATTAACAACAAAATCAAGCGCCCTTTAAAAACATTTTGAAAATAATTAGTCTAGCTCTCTTTAATCTAGGGAATTCTTTGCATTTACAAAAGTTGCTTCTACTTTACTTATTGTTATAAACTGTGTTGATGCACATAGTCTCACATTATCGATCAGGTACTGTGTCTGCGTATCAGCGTTCGTGCTTTAACTTTTATCTCCCTCCAGCAATTGCTAAAGAAGTTAGATAATTTTCCTTGCCTTTTATTTTTACCAAATGGTAATTTTACCAGCATAGGTGGGCCAAAAGGTATTCAGCCGACAGCGTTATTACTTGTCTGATCTTCTTCAATATTTTCAGAATGTAGTCCACCTCTGGATTAAGCTGAGGTAGACTTGGATAGGGGATGACGAAGCCACCCTTCCCATTGGTTTGAGGTAAGTAAGGTTGATTGGTTGAACTGTTGAAACCCAACACTTTCTTAGCACTTCAAAATGGCGATAGGTAAGGGACGTCTCCATTATGTCCTTCCCACTGAGGTCAGCGGTCCATACAGACGTCGTGAAATCAAAATTGATTATTTTTGCTCATGAAAAACGATAACTATGAACCTTGATATTAAAAGAAGAAAAAGTTTAGGAAAGGTCAATAAATGTGGCAATGAGAAGAAAGTAAACAATATAGGTATCCAACAGTGTTATTTCGGAATAAAACAATGACTGCCTGTTTTCACACTCCACTCCGTTCGTGATACAAACTACAAACAAGATCACATCATATTCATAAGCAATCAAACGTGCATAAACGAGAGCTCATGCATGCAGCATAAGAAATAATTTTATGATTGTTCTAGTCGATATGGAAAACAATTTATGGATATCCTTAGTTTGAGTCAGTATGGGTTCGTCGGAGAGTAACCCTTATGGGTTCGAATCTTGGACGCGGCAGTCGGCCCACACACACACACACATACACAATTCTTCCCTCGGGTTTGGTGGGTAATTGGGTACTTGGGAGAGGCTTGTGTGTGTATGTGTGTGCGCGCACATACATAAAAATAAAGACTAGGAACATAAAGGCAAGAATTAGAGATGGAGAAAGACGAGTGTCAAATTCTCTTCCCGTTTTACACGTGTTATCACAGTACCTCGTACGTACAAGAAGCGCCACTCGCAGCATCACGAGATTCCAGTTGCACATCTGCAGCTGATGGAGAGGTGCTGTTACAGTCCCGTGTTGCTGCTGCTGCTTGATACATGAGTCGTTGCGTGGTCTCATGATGTTGCTACAGGAGGAAATGTTGACAAAGTTCTGTGGTTTTGCTACAAGTAATGCAGGGAAGAGGCATTGCTTAGGCCCTTTGGCCATGCTTGAGGCAGGAGGTGTTGCCGAGGTCCCGTAGTTGTGTTGCTGAAGTGAGGAGGCGTTGCCGAGGTCCCATGTGCTGCAGAAGTGGAGAGCCATTATGAAGGTCCCATGAGTGCGGTGTAGGAGGGAGGAAGAATTCCCAATGTTCTGTGACTGATGCAGTAGGGGGGGGGAGGCGTTGTCGACGTTCCATGGCAGTGTTGCAAGAGGGAAGAGTCGCTAAAGAGGTCCGGTGGCTGTGTTGCAGATGGGAGGTGTTGTCAAGGTCCCATGATACTGCTGCAGGAGGGACAAGGTGTGGCCGAGGTCATATGGAGGACCAAGATAGCAACTAAACACCTGAAAAAGGAATGTAAAGGCAGCAGTGTGTAACGTAAAGCTATGAGGGACTTATGACGTTGACCATTCCCGCCGACACATGAATTATGGTTACTTGCAAGGAGGGCTTTGTACCTTTTTTTTTTTTTTTTTGCAAGGCACTGAGGCCATACACATCATATGGAGTGAGAATTATGAGCACAAGCGAGATATATTGTGGAGTATTGCGTTGTAGTCTGGTTTCTCCACTCTGTTGGAAAAATCACAGTAAAAGGCCCCCATAACGAAATATCATAGGAATTTTCTGTAATTGTGGATAACTTTTTTAAGTCAGTAAAAGAATCATAAGAAAACGTCATTGACTGCCATATTTGGCTTGGAAAAACTCTTTTTGACTTAATCTTTGTAAATATGTTATCCTTACGGCAAAGCATTCCCATATTGAAAGGATGTGCAATAATCTCTCCTCGTTATCCACTGATGGGTCTTTTTGGTCTTCAGCGATGGTCTTCTAACAACTTCTGTCACTTTACCTTTCTTTTGCTTTTCCATTCTGATGGTAATATAGCTGTTTCTCCAGCAGACATAGCAACTCTCTTTGGTTCCTGCTTGTCCTCTATCTCTTCTGATCTTTCTCTTACTAATTCTCTACCCCTCCCAGTAATCTCTTCAAACTTTCCAGAAAGTGCTTATGGTCCAGATGGTATCCATCCCTGTACACTGAAAGAGTGTGCCTTTGAGCTTGCTCCTTTACTTGCTCATCTATTCCGTTTGTTTTAAAACCAAAACTTTTCCTTCTTGTTCAAAGCATGTGTTAGTACATCCCTTCCCCGAGAAGGATGACCATTCTAACCCTTTGTCTACTGTCTTGTTACTTTGACAGCTACTGTTTCCAAAGTTTTTGAATTCCTCCTCATCTCTCATGACCTCAGATCTTTTGAATGTCACAGCCTTCTCTCTGTCACCAGTATGGCTTCCTTAAGGCGAGATCCACTGGAGATTTTCTTTCCTCTCTTAATGTCTGGTTATCATCCAAAAGATTTATGGGAATCCTATGTGATTGCTCTTGATATGTCCAGAGCTTTTAACAGGCTTTAGCATTGGGGGTTTCATCTCTATGCTCCCCTCTTTTGGCTTCCCTCCCTTAACTTGTTCCTTCATATCTAGATTCCTCTTGGTGCTTGTTGATGGATCAGCCTCTCCCCTTTTCTCTATAACAGTGGTGTCCCTAAAGGTTTTCTCCTTTTTACCAACCATTTCCTTTCTTTTGCAAATAAGCAAATGCACTCGTATGCCAATGACTCAACACTGCATTCATCCACATACTTCAGCTTTGCGCTTTCTTCTCTCAACACAACTCCTTGATAAACTCTGACTTAGACAGGATATCTCAGTGGGATAGACAAAATATGGTTAAGTTTAATGCCTCCAAGACCCAGTTTCTCCTCATCTCTCCATTGAAAATTCCTCACAACTTTCCTCTCTTCTTCAGCGGTTTTTTTAATTGCACTTCTTAACTCAGTGAACATACTTGGTATTACTTTAATATTCACTATATCTTGGAAACCCCACATTATCGAAATAGCTAAGTCTGCCTCTAAGAAACTGGGAGTCTTGTTTAGATGTCGAATAATCTTTTCTTCCAAACGGTTGCTCCATTTATACAAAGGATTGATCAGTTCTTGTATGGAGTGCTGTGCTTACATCTAGGGTGGTTCCAGTTCTGCATCCTTACCTGAAAGAGTCGAGTCAGAAACGATCCAACTTAACTCTCCATGGATAACTTTAAAACTTGACCCACTTGCATTACGCCACAGTGTTGGTTTTCTCTCCCCTCTCCTATAGGTATTACTATGGATGGTTCCAAGTGAAGGTCGGTCTGTGACAGGGGTGTGTGATGTCACTATAGTTGTTCAGTTTGTTTATGGATGGTCTGGTGAGAGAGGTAAATGCAAGTCTTGGAGAGAGGGGCGAGTATGAAGTCTTTGAGGGATAAGAAGGCCTGGGTAGTGTCACTTGTTGTTTGCTGATGATACAGCACTGGTGGCAGATTCAAGTGAGATACCGAAGTTGGCGACTGAGTTTGGAAGTGTGTGTGAAAGGAGAAATTTGAACATGAATGTGAGTATAAGCAAGGTTCAGAATCTGATTGCTCAAAATCTCTTTCACTCCATTCTTACATCTCCAATTTGGTCTTCCTCTTCTCCTTGATCTCTCTATTACTGACACATATGTCCTCTTTGTCAAACTTTCCTTAACCATTCTCTCCATATGTTCAAACAATTTCAGTACACACTTTTATTACCAGACATCTCTCATACCCTTTCGTTACTGGATCAAACCACCACACTCCACAGATTGTCCTCAAACATTTCATTTCCAGCCCATCCTCCCTCCTCCACACAAATTATCTATAGCCCATGCCTTGCATCTGTATAATATTGTTGGGAATACAATTCCTTCAAATATACCTACTTTTGCCCTCCCAGATAACATTCTCTCTTTCCACACATTCTTTGATGCTTCCACAACCTTTACCCCCTCCCCGCCTCATTACTCACTTCCACTTCAATGGTTCTGTTCATTGCTATGTCCACTCCCAGATATCTAAAACACTTCCTCTGAAATTTCCTCTGAATTTTCTCCATTCAGATTTATACCCCAACTAACTTGTCCCTCAACCCTGATGAATAACCTTGTTTTTCTTCACAATCACTCTCAATTTTCTCTTAACACACACTTTTTCAACGTAAGTCATCAACTTCAGCAGTTTCTCACTGGGATCTACCACCAGGGCTGTACCATCAGCAAACAGCAACAGATCCTCTTCCCTGGCCCTCTCATCCCCAACAGACTGCATACTCACCCCTCTTACCAAGACTTACATTTATCTCCCTCGCCACTCCATCCACCAAAAAAATTAAACAACCATGGTGGCACCACATACCCTTGCCACAGATCATCCTTCACCTAGACCCATTCATTCTTCTCCCTTTGTACTCGCACACAAGCCTTACACCCTTGGTAAAAACTTCTCACTGCTTTTACCAACTTACCTCCCACACTGTCATATATTCTTAAGACCATCCACAAAGCATCTCTATCAACCCACTCATATGCCTTCTCCAGATCCATAAATGGCACACACAAATCCATCTGTTTTCTTAAATATTTCTCACACACATTCTTTAAAGCAAACACCTGATCCACCCATCCCCTACAGCTTCTAAAACCACACTGCTCTTTGTGAATCTGATGCTCTGTACATGCTTTCACCCTCTCAATCAATACCCTCCCATACAACTTACCAGGTATACTCTAGGTCTCTCCTGTCCCCTACACTTTTTCTTTTTTTCAACGATTTCCTTTCCACCACAAATAATTAATCAAATGCACTCATATGCTAACGACTCAACACTGCATTCATCCACATCCTTCAATTCTCTCACTTGATCTGCATCTCCTCTTGACACAGCTTCCTCAGTAAACTCAGAGTTGAACAGGATATCTCAGTAGTGGGGTAAACGTTATCTAGTTAAGTTTAATGCCTCCAAGACCCAGTTTCTGCTCATCTCTTTATCAAAAAGTCTTCACAACTCTCATCTCTCCCTTGGCAGGTCTTTAATTCCACCTCGACTCAATGAACATGCTTGGTATTAATGTAACATCCACTCTTTCTTGGAAACCCCATATTCTGGGAATAGCTAAGCCTTCCTCTAAAAACTAGTTATCCTGTTTAGATGTCAAAACTTTTTTACTTCTCAACAGTTACTCCATTTATACAAAGGATTGATTTATTGTTGTATGGAGTACTCTCACATCAGGGGTGGTTCTAGCTCTGCATCTTTACTTGACACAGTTGAGTGGAAAGCGGTCCAATTTATAAACTATCCCAGGCTCACTTCTAGACTTGACCCTCTTGCACTATGCAGCAATATTGGTTGACTTTCCCCCTTCAATAAATATTATTTTGGTTTTTGCTCCTGATAGCTAGCTGCTTGTGTGCCCCCACCACTAGGTATACCAAGTAATACTCAGCAAGCTGCTGCATCACTGATTACTGTGTGACCATCGGCAACTCAAGGGAGGGCCGCTTTGATAACTGCTTCTTTCCCTACTTGTCAAAGCTTTGGAACTCTGTACCTTCTCATGTCTTTCCCAATAAACCATGACCTGGCTCATTTTAAAAGACAGGTTTTTCACTTTCACCAAAATTCGTAAATACTTTCCTTTTTGTCTTTCATGATTCTGTGTTCCAATTAAGGCTTAGCCTTGATGTGGACTTTTGTCCTTGACTGGAGCCACAGGCACCTCAACATGATCCATACATATATTGGATATCCTTAACATCCAATCAACACAGTCACCACCTTTCTTGATCAATTCACCTGTAATACCATGCACTCTAGCTACTTTGCTACATTTCATCTTTTGCAAGGCTTTCACCACCTCTTCCCTATTCACTTAGCCACTCTCCATGATCCTTTCACTTCACATACCACCTGAATCAAAACACCCTACATCTGCCAGTCTATCATCAGACATATTTAACAGTACAGTAATCCCTTGATTTAACAGACTAATTGGGGCAGGGGTTGTCCATTAATGCAGAAAGTCTGTTAAATCGAATGTAACCATTTTTTGATACAATATACAAAATACAGTATACAGTTCACATGCTTTCTTTTAATTACCCTATCACTTGATACCACTTTGAATTGTAAAGAGTGCAAAATTATTTAATAAATAAAGTCACAATTCTCAATTTACAACCTGACCACACAATAGCTTGAAGCAGAGACCAAAACAAAGCGAGTATACCCTCCACTACCAAAAACAAGTGTGATATGAAATGCACATGGTGTGGTGTTTCAGATTTTTTGTTTATTTCTTCAGTTATTATTAATTAATACATTATTATTTGTCCAGTCTGTTAAATCTGAAATCCATTATATTGGGGTCTGTTAAATAAAGGGATTACTGTACTTCAAAATACTAACTCCATCTCTTTACTTCATCACTACCTGTTACCACTTCCCCTTTTGCCCCCTTCACTGGTGTTCCCATTGTTCTCTTGTGTTTTGCACATTATTTACCTCTTTCCAAAACATCTTTTTCTTCTCCCAAAAGTTTACTGATACTCACTTGCCCCAACTCTCATTTGTAATCTTTTTCAACCCCTGTACCTTTCTCTTGACCTACCACTTTCTCTTGTACATCCCCAAATCATTTGCACTCCCTTGTAAGTACAGCCCAAATACCTCTCTTTGCTCTTTCAATAGCAACCCTATTTCATCCCACAATTCACAACCATTTGTAATCATCCACCTGCCACCTTTCACCCCCCCCCCTTTCTTTCTTTCTTTTCTTTTCTTTTCTTCTTCTTCTTCTTCTTCTTCTTCTTCTTCTTCTTCTTC
>JAYMFT010409593.1:0-18339 GCA_038088735.1 Panulirus argus | reverse complement strand
TCTTCGTCTGTTTCCTGGCGCTACCTCGCTGACGCGGGAAACAGCGATCAAGTATAATAAAAAAAAAAATAAAAATATATATATATATATATATATATATATATATATATATATATATATATATATCTAGTGTTTCCTTAATTACTATTTTGTTTATATGGTGTCCATGAAAAAACAAACACGAATTAAAAGAAATTTATTTTTCAAAAGCCACTTGTGGCAAACTTAGCAATCATTCACTTGTGAATGTAGCATCCACCTAGGCAGCCACTCACATGAATTACAGTAGTGGCACAATCTCCTAAAAATCCACACAACTACTATATGAGGGGAGAGTACTTAAGTATGTCATGAGGCTGTGGGATGAAAAGAACAGAATAGCATCACATTGGAGGTAAAGTTGGAAATTCTGAGGCCCTTTGATGCTGGTCAATATGGTACTAATACACTTACAACCTGATTAAGTGCACAAAATATGTTCCTGAAAAAATGGAGTGCTAAAGTGAAACAGGTCTCTACAGGGTCATTATACCATTGGATATGTGGAGATGCATTCCCAATAACATTATTTCTTACCTAAGAGATATATATAGTATTGTATATGACAGTTACAGGTATTCATAAACAAAAACTATTGTAATTATGTACTTTTACTGTTTTGTGAATAACATATAAACAATGTATAATATTGCTTCATGAATGACAAATGTTTGATGAAAGGGGATGATTGCTGAAGTATGAGTGAGAGAGGCTATATGTTGGTAAGACTGAATGGGTGGGAGAAAGGAGGGAGGCAGTGGAGATCATATGGCTCTGCTCTAGCAGAAGCTAACCTATCTCTGCATCACAGAAATTATGATTCACTGGGTGATAATAGAGGTAGTGGTGATAATGGGGGTGGTGATGATACAGGTGGTGGTGGTGGTGGTGAGGGAGATTGTTATAAGTGGTGAGGTGGTGATGCATATATTGGTTTCTTTGGTAACACTGGTTGCAGCACTGCCAGATGCTACTGGACTGCAAATATCTAACTACAAAACTCAGTGTAAGTATAAATGAGCAATAATGTATCCCTTCAATTTCATGTTATATACCATTTTGAAATATGGAATGAGAAATCACCACATCTGTTGCCAAACAGTCTCACAATAGCTGACAGGCAACTCACAGCTATAATTGCCACTCAGCCGAGCTTCACAGCCTACTGTGTATGCAAAATACTTTGTCTGCCTTTCCATATATTTTCAAAGTCAATGTCACATTTACATTTCAGTCCTTTGTCGTCTCTCCTTCTGCAGATATCTGAGCATGGAACTGGGGTTTCTGAAGTATTCTAGGTCCATGTTTTGGGTTCATAGGGTCTTGATCTGAATGAGGCGAGGCACCAATGAGGTGTTACAGGAAGCAGCTGCATGATCATGCATTTCGAATGCCCAGTGCACCTAAAAATCTCAAGTGCACCCACATTTTCTTGCTTCCAAGAGAGAATTAGGGCTTTCTCCACCTCAGAAAGATAAGAGCCAGCCATCTTGAAGCACAGGTGGAAGAAATACAGCATCCAGAAGCAAAATTTCCAAAATGAGTGGCAGCCTGGAAGAGTAAAGAAAGAACATCCTTCCCTCAAGGTAGCCTAAGGCACAGTGAGGAGGGTAGCTGGTGTGCACACCGTTAGAAACACTACTTTCAGTAACCAGATGTATGATGATTTCAGCCTGAGACAATCATATGCTTGTCACTCACAATAAACCTTATCCTCGTGTCACCTTTGAAAATATATGGGGAGTGGACAATGTTTGTTGCGGACACTGTATCTTCCATTTTTCTAATGAAATGCTCCTTAAATGAATAAACTTCATACCTGTTCACCCTGTGTTTGTAACGACAAATCCTTTTGTCTTGTCTGTATTCTTATTAATGGTTCTAACTATTGATGTAGCCAATTTGAAAGCATCATTGACATCGACCTAATGATCACCAACTTCCAACTGCCTCAATTTTACATCCAAGGCACCATAGATGCACTAGCAGCACTAAAACTTGCTGGCCATCTTCCAGAAATGATGGGTAAATAATTGACAAAATAATATAAAAAATCAGTGAGTCAGCAAGAATGTGTGCAGAGTGTAAACGGAGGAAAATTTGTCCTGTACTAAAAGAGAATAGCACTCGGTGCTGATTTAGTATCTAGCACTCTTATTACCCTCTCCCCTTCTGGATATTTCCTTTTCATTGAGTGGCTGTTCCCTTAACATCATGCTGATGCTCCCTTTTCGTTGTGTGGATGTTCTCTTTTCCATCATATGGATGTTTTCTTTTCATCATATGGATGTCCTCTTTTGGTTGTGTGGAAGTTCTCATTTCATCGTGTGGATGTTCTCTTTTCATTATGTAGATGTTCTCTTTTCATCATATAGGTTCTCTTTCCTTCTTGTGGATGTTCCCTTTTCATCATATGGATGTCTCTTTTGAATGCATGAATGTCCTCTTTTCAGCGTTGATGTTCTCTTTTCATCATGTGCATGTTCCCTTTTCATCGTGTGATGTTCCCTTTTCATGATGTGGATGTTCTCTTTTCATCATGTTGGTTCTCTTTCCATCATGTGTGTTCTCTGACTTTTTTTTTATTTTGAATGCTCCAGTCATGGACAAAAGTCCACGTCAAATCTGGGCCTAAATTGAAATATAGTGAGAATTAAGAAACGGAAAGAGAAAAAACAAAGGAGAATACTTACGAATCTTTGAGAAAGTGAAAGACCTGTCTTTTTAAATGTGCAAGGTCATAGTTATTGGGAAAAACATGAGAAGGAAGAGAGTTCCAAAGCTTCAATAAGTAGGAAAAGGAGCAATTATCAAAATGATGCACCCTAAAGTTGCTGATGGCCACACAATAATCGTGTGATGCAGAAGCTTCCTGAGTATTGCATGGTCAAGCTAGTGGTGGGGGCACACAAGCAGCCAGCTCTCTGGGGCAAAAACCAAAGTAATACCTATAGAAGGGGGAAAGTGAACCAACACTGTGGCGAAGCGCAAGGGAGTCAAGTTTGGAAGTTAGACTGGGACAGTTTATAAGTCAGATTGCTCTCAACTCAACTGTTGAGTAAGGATACAGAGATGGAACCACCCCAAATGTGAGAGAAGAGGGGCCAACGGAATCTCCCACTGGTTTGTTCGCCACAGTGAGCACATTCTCACACCATACAAACCCTAGATACACCACAAAGCACAGGTGTGTGAGATCCCTGGCTGGGAGAGAAAATATAAGTAAAAAGAAAATACAATACAAACACACTGGTTCATAAAACCCCCACCCTTAAAGGAGAAAATTCTATGAAAGGGAATTTTCTTACTTTAGGAACGGGATAAACAGTCTGCGGTCACATGATGTGTGCCAGCAACATAAGGAATCATGAATTACTCTTGAAGGAACAAGGCCCACTTAGTCAAACTCTGACTCTCATCTAAAACTTAACATGACTGAGGGGTGGTGGTCAGTATACAGGGACAGGATTGCCTGAAGGACACAAATATACATGAAAGTACGGTGATGCAAGTATCAAAGACAAAAGTTCCTTCCTGGACCTGATTAACATTTCTTACTAAGGCAGCTCACAGGGTGATCAACTTTCTCCTTGTCCTCCTGCAAGAGGACAGCACCAACTCCTGCATTACCAACATTTACAGTTAACCTGTTTGGGGCCTGCAAGATATAAAAATTACATTGTGTGGCATTTAACTGATGAAAGGCTGGCTCACACTGTTCATTCCATACATAAATTACATTTTTCTTTAATACATTTGTGAAAGGGGCTGCGACTGTGGTAAAAGCAACAATAAACATCCTGCAGTATCCAACCATCCCTAGGAAACATTTCAGTTCCCTTCTAGATCGGAGAGCACATGTAGGGGCTAAAGCTTGGACCTTTACTGTTAGTGGAAGGGAGCAACTGGCAGTACTTGTTACCTGGTTGACTCAGCAGTAGTTGATGCAGAACCGATACATCCTGTCAGGTTTGGGTACTAGAATCACAGTCGAACACCACTCTGACTGACACAGTTCGATCAAATCATGCTCCAACATGTAGTCTAACTCCTCCTGAAGGATGGTTGCTCGTGGTGGACTTACCCAGTAAGGAACCTGTTCAATAGGCCAGGCATCTTCCACATCTGCAACGGGGTTCACCAGTGATGCCCGTCCAAGTGGGCTTCGGCAGACTCCTGGGTGTGTTGACAGTAGGGCAGACATCTCCACTCGTCGCTTCTCTGTCAGGCATGAGAGCTTTGCCTCTGTCATGTCCATGCTGTTGCCAGGTTCCCAGGCCTCCAGGGCCCATAGCTGGATCATCCTCCTTGTCACACACAGCTCCCACTGGAAGGTGGGTCATGTAGGCCCACACACTCTGCTTGAAAGGGGGAGAAACACAATACAAATATGGTCTAAGCCCCGGTTGGGGGTAACAGCAATGGCACCTCCTCGCCCATCTCAAGGCTCCTCAATTGAGACCATTCGCCATACCAGCTTTTCATTCGATCCTGGATCTCTATTGAATTGGCCCAAGACTAAATCATCAGTTTCACATACTGACTCTTGTTCGGATTCTAAATCAGCAAAGAAGGTGTCACACAGTGCCACCTCACTGTCTTCATCTTCAGTGGGTGTTCCCATCTCTATGGATTTCAGATCAGCAAGGATATCATACAGCCCAACTCCACTAGGTCCATGCTCAGGGAGTGTCATCGGGTCCTCCGTCTTAAAGGAGTCCAGATCAGCAAAGAAGGTATCACACAACCCGACTTCGCAAATTCCACTCTCAGAGAGTGTAGTAGATTCCTCCGTCTTAATGGGGTCAAGACCAGCAAAGAAGGGATTACACAGCTCAACTTCTCAAATTCCACTCTCAAGGAATGTCGTAGCTCCTCCGTCGTAATTAAGTCCAGACCATCAAGGAAGGGATCACATGGCCCGCCTCCACTAGTCTCGTCCTCAAAGGGTGTCCTCGCTCTTGTTGTCTCAACGGCTGCGTCCTTGAGCACATGGCCTGCCTTACTAGCTGATAGGGAACTGGTATCTGCATACTACAGGATTATCTCTGGTACTTCTTCCTCATGTTGCTCTGTCTCTGTGGACTCCGCCAGACTCACAGGCAACACCAGCAATGGATTCATTTTCTCTCCCGCTAGGTCATTGCCTAACACAAAGTCCTCTCCTGAAACAGGCAACTTATCCACAATCCCCACAAGAGCAGGGTCCATGAAGGGATCTGTTTCCACACACACATTAGTAAGTGGAGCTGCCCTGAGATTCCACAGCCCATCCAACAAGACTCGCTCTTCAGAATCTCTCACAGGTACCAAACCCTTCAGTGTCAGGGACTGCAATGCCCCCAGAATCATGCAATATGGTCTCTTCTCTTCTTACTCCACAGGTACTGACATAACCTTTAGACATGAATGCCTTGAAGCTCCCCTAAACGGATGCTTGACTACAGCTTGACTGCCACTATCGCAGCTTCCTATGTTACTGAGAGCAGGATTAACCTTACTAACACACCTAGGTGACCCCAAAGTTGAGAAGAGACTCTCTGGCCAACTCTTTGTAGAGTCTCTGGATTCCTTTAGCCCGCCCCTGCACTCCCTCACCTGATGTCCAACCTTGCCACAATAATAACAAGCTTTAACCTTCTCGTGGTTATGACTCGGACTCTTAGGAGCCTCCAGCAAGTGAGCAAATTCAGGCGGGGTTGCACCATGATTGGATTTTCCCTTGCCAACAAAACCTTTTGAACCTCTACCAATACCAAGCATGTGGTGTATCGAGTACTGATCAGCTAATATCCCAGCCCTATCAACAGACTTCACCTCTTTGTCATTTAAATAATTCAGCACTTCAAGTGGCACATTATTCTTAAATTGTTCGAGTATCATTAATTTTGCACTTCCTCCAACTCACAAGCTCGTTCTGTGCACATCCACTGCATGAATAAATCGCTCAGTTCACGTGAATGTTCTACACAAGTCTGACCAGGTTTGAAACGATTAGTCCTAAACTTGTCTTGGTTAGCGTATGGCGTGAACTCATGAGCTTTCATCACAACCTCCTGTACCACTTCATAATCAGTACACTGGTCACTAGTTAACGCGGCGAATACGGTCTAAGCTTTAACCTCTGAGAGCAGGTTGTAATAAAATCGACTAAGACGTCTTAGGCCATGAGATTTGATTAGCCACACTCTCAAACGTACGGAAAAATTTAGTTACATCATCTTCACCAAACTTTGATACAAAACTTGCGTGTCTCGTAACATCACACTCAGGTACTGATCTTGATTCGGCCTGTCACACTCTCTCTTGTTCCAAAGTTGGTGTCATTTGTTCAGTCTGTTCCTTTCGTATCTGTGCGTTTAGTCTACCAATCTCTAATTGAGCCGCAAGCATTCGGGATTGACATTAAGATCACTCTGGCATTGGAGAGGGACCACAACTTTAGCTGACCTCAGTGGTGGGACAATGTTACCAACACTATTTTCAACATCAGGCACGGTTCTTACTAGTTGCACACTGACTAATTCGTTTCTACCAAATTTCCCAACTCTACTTTATGAGCATTCCGGTCATACTCCAATCCTAGATTACCCGCAACAAGCCTTAACTCATAAACTGAAAAAGATTTAATACCAATTGGAGATGGTTCAGATTGACAGAAACATTCGACTTCAGCGTCATTGGTTAACGACATGATTACTTAACGAGGGAAGAGACTCCGTAAAAAGGCAAGAAAATCCTGGTACATATGTTGCCAATTTCTTGTTACGCAATACGGATAACGTCACTCTCGACTCAAGGAATGAAATTAAACATAAGGATTAAAATCACTAATTTTACAAGAAATAAATTCACAATACAAGAAAAGTAACACATCACTCGGGCTCAAATATCGACGTTACTTTAATACCCAGGTAAGTTTTCAAACCATGAAGGTCTCTTCCTTCTCAAACTTCAAATATAAAAACATAATAATAAAACACGGTGACAATTCTGACGGCACATTACAATACACAGCTACACTCAATTAATGCAATAATAATGATAATACAACCGCAGTGTGACTGGACGCGACATCTCTCAGGCACTCGTTGTGGCTCCGGACTCGTGACAGGGAGACGCTACATCTCTCAAGCACTCGTTATAGTTTCGGGTTTGTTAGCAGGGAGATCCTTCTCTAGAAGGCTGGCTGAAGGAAATCTGTTCCCGGGGCTATCCCCGAGGGTATTATTTGATGTCTGTCCGATACACAGTTAATTCGGATTGGTTAACTCCTTCCTGTCACGCCCATCACCTCAGTTGTGATTGGAGGGAGTGACCACACAGTGTCAGGTCCAACTGGCTGACGAAGTCGGGACATGCCCCTCATCTTGACTGTGAGACCCTGGGAACGGAAGTAAAACTACAGCTCCTGTCCACAGCTGAGAAGGGATTAATGGCTGTCGACGGTAGTCGGACGTCCCAACTGCGAGGAATCGTGTGACTTGGCACCTGACACCGACAACCGCATAGGGGCCAACGGGACCTCCCGCTGGTTAGGTATCCACAGTGGCGACCTTCTTACACCGTACATTAGACTCATCACAAAGCACACGTATGCGAGATCCCTGGCTGGGAGAGAAAAATATCAACAAAAAAAATATAATAATACGAACACAGGGTTCGGAACACCCCCACCATTAAAGGAGAAAATTCCTGGAAGAGGAATTTTCTTACTTTAGATGAGGGATAAACAGTCTGCAGGCACTTGTGGTGTGCCAGAAACATAAGGAACTGAATTACTCTTGAAGGAACAAGGCCCACTTAGTCGAACTTTGACTCTCATCCCAAAACTTATTAACATGATTGAGGGATGGTGGTCAATATATACTGTGATAGGATCGCCTGAAGGTATACAAATATATATGAAAGTGCTGTGATGAAAGTATTAAAGACAAAAGTTCCTTCACAGGGACGGAGCAATTCTTCTGGGCCTGATTAACCTTTCTTACCAAGGTAGCTCAGAGGGTGATCAACCTTCTCTTCGTCCTCCTGCAAGAGGACAACACCAACTCCTGCATTACCGACATTCACAGCTAACCTGTTTGGGGCCTGCAAGACAAGACACATAAACAATATGGCTCTTAAATGATGACAGGCTGTCTCACACTGCTCATTCCATGCATAAATTGCATTTTTTTTTCAATAGACAAGTGAAAGGGGCTGCGACTGTGGCAAAATTAACAATAAACATCCTGTAGTATCCGACCATCCCTATGAAACACTTTAATTCCCTTCTAGATCGGAGAACACATGTAGGTGTTAAAGCTTGGACCTTTTCTGTGAGTGGGAGGGTGGAACTGGCAGCACTCGTTACCTGGTTGACTCGGCGGTAGTTGATGCTGAACCGATACGTCCCGTCAGGTTTGGGTACCAGAACCACGGGCGAACTCCACGCTGACTGACATAATTCGATCAAATCGTGCTCCAGCATGTAGTGTAGCTCCTATCGAAGGATGGTGGCCCGTTGTGGACTTACCCGGTAAGGAGCTTACTTAATAGGCCGGGCATCTCCTACGTCTACATCATGGCTTGTCAGTGAGGTCTGTCCAGGGGCGCTTCGGCAGACCTCTGGGTGTGTTGACAGCAGGGCAAACATCTTCACTCGTCGCTTCTCCGTCAAGTGTGAGAGCATCGATTCCCTCACATCCACGCTGTCGCCAGGTTCCCAGGCCTCCAGGGCACCCGTAGCTGGATAGTCTTCCTCGTCATTCACAGCTCCCGCTGGAAGGAGGGTCGTGTAGGCCCGCACACTCTGCTTGAAAGTGGGAGAAACACAATTCAAATAATTTTTAAGCCCCGGTTGGGGTAAATGCGGCGGTACCTCCCTGGCTTCATCTTCACCGGGTGTTCCCGTCTTTACAGACTCCAGATCAGCAAGGATATCACATAGCCCGACTCCACTAGGACCGTGCTCAGGGAGTGTCGTCGGGTCCTCGATCTTTATGGAGTCCAGATCAGTAAAGAAGGTATCACACAACCCGACTTCGCAAATTCCACTCCCAGGGAGTGTCGTAGATTCCTCCGTCTTAACAGGGTCAAGACCAACAAAGAAGGGATCACACAGCCCGACTTCCCAAATCGTTCTCAGTGAGTGTCGTAGGCTCCTCCGTCGTAACGGAGTCCAGACCAGCAAGAAAGGGATCACACGTCCCGCCTCCACTAGTCTTGTCCTCGCTCTCCTCGTCTCCACGGCGGCGTCCTTGAGTACACGGCCTGCCTTGCTAGCTGCCAGGGACCTGGTCTCTGCATACTCCGGAACTATCTCTGGTACTTCTTCCTCACGTTGCTTTGTCTCCGTGGACTCCCTCAGACTCACAGGCAACACCGGCAAAGGATTCATTTTCTCTCAAGCGAAGTCACTGCCCAACACAAATCCCCTCCTGAAACAAGCAACCTATCCACAATCCCCACCAGAGCAGGGCCCGTGAAGAGATCTATTTCCACACACAAATCAGCGAGTGGAGCTGCCCTGAGATTCCAAAGCCCATCCAACAAGACTCGCTCTTTAGATTCTCCCACAGGTACCAAACCCTTCAGCATCAGGGCCTGCAACGCCCCAGAACCACGCAGTATGGTACTTCTCTTCTTAGTCCACAGCTACTGACAAAACCTTTAGACAGGAACGCCTTGAACTTCCTCCTAAACGGATGCGCGACTACAGTTTGATTGCCACTTTCGCACTTCCCTATGTTGCTGAGAGCAGGATTACCCTTACTAACACCCTTATGTGGCCCTAAAGTTGAGAAGAGACCCACTGGCCTACTCTTTGTAGAGTCTCTTGATTCCCTCAACCTGCTCCTGCACTCCCTCACCTGATGTCCAACCTTACCACTATAATAACACGCTCTAACCTTCTCGTGGTTATGACTCGGACTCTTAGGAGCCTCCAGCAAGTGAGCAAATTCAGGCGGGGTTGCACCATGATTGGATTTTCCCTTGCCAACAAAACCTTTTGAACCTCTACCAATACCAAGCATGTGGTGTATCGAGTACTGATCAGCTAATATCCCAGCCCTATCAACAGACTTCACCTCTTTGTCATTTAAATAATTCAGCACTTCAAGTGGCACATTATTCTTAAATTGTTCGAGTATCATTAATTTTGCACTTCCTCCAACTCACAAGCTCGTTCTGTGCACATCCACTGCATGAATAAATCGCTCAGTTCACGTGAATGTTCTACACAAGTCTGACCAGGTTTGAAACGATTAGTCCTAAACTTGTCTTGGTTAGCGTATGGCGTGAACTCATGAGCTTTCATCACAACCTCCTGTACCACTTCATAATCAGTACACTGGTCACTAGTTAACGCGGCGAATACGGTCTAAGCTTTAACCTCTGAGAGCAGGTTGTAATAAAATCGACTAAGACGTCTTAGGCCATGAGATTTGATTAGCCACACTCTCAAACGTACGGAAAAATTTAGTTACATCATCTTCACCAAACTTTGATACAAAACTTGCGTGTCTCGTAACATCACACTCAGGTACTGATCTTGATTCGGCCTGTCACACTCTCTCTTGTTCCAAAGTTGGTGTCATTTGTTCAGTCTGTTCCTTTCGTATCTGTGCGTTTAGTCTACCAATCTCTAATTGAGCCGCAAGCATTCGGGATTGACATTAAGATCACTCTGGCATTGGAGAGGGACCACAACTTTAGCTGACCTCAGTGGTGGGACAATGTTACCAACACTATTTTCAACATCAGGCACGGTTCTTACTAGTTGCACACTGACTAATTCGTTTCTACCAAATTTCCCAACTCTACTTTATGAGCATTCCGGTCATACTCCAATCCTAGATTACCCGCAACAAGCCTTAACTCATAAACTGAAAAAGATTTAATACCAATTGGAGATGGTTCAGATTGACAGAAACATTCGACTTCAGCGTCATTGGTTAACGACATGATTACTTAACGAGGGAAGAGACTCCGTAAAAAGGCAAGAAAATCCTGGTACATATGTTGCCAATTTCTTGTTACGCAATACGGATAACGTCACTCTCGACTCAAGGAATGAAATTAAACATAAGGATTAAAATCACTAATTTTACAAGAAATAAATTCACAATACAAGAAAAGTAACACATCACTCGGGCTCAAATATCGACGTTACTTTAATACCCAGGTAAGTTTTCAAACCATGAAGGTCTCTTCCTTCTCAAACTTCAAATATAAAAACATAATAATAAAACACGGTGACAATTCTGACGGCACATTACAATACACAGCTACACTCAATTAATGCAATAATAATGATAATACAACCGCAGTGTGACTGGACGCGACATCTCTCAGGCACTCGTTGTGGCTCCGGACTCGTGACAGGGAGACGCTACATCTCTCAAGCACTCGTTATAGTTTCGGGTTTGTTAGCAGGGAGATCCTTCTCTAGAAGGCTGGCTGAAGGAAATCTGTTCCCGGGGCTATCCCCGAGGGTATTATTTGATGTCTGTCCGATACACAGTTAATTCGGATTGGTTAACTCCTTCCTGTCACGCCCATCACCTCAGTTGTGATTGGAGGGAGTGACCACACAGTGTCAGGTCCAACTGGCTGACGAAGTCGGGACATGCCCCTCATCTTGACTGTGAGACCCTGGGAACGGAAGTAAAACTACAGCTCCTGTCCACAGCTGAGAAGGGATTAATGGCTGTCGACGGTAGTCGGACGTCCCAACTGCGAGGAATCGTGTGACTTGGCACCTGACACCGACAACCGCATAGGGGCCAACGGGACCTCCCGCTGGTTAGGTATCCACAGTGGCGACCTTCTTACACCGTACATTAGACTCATCACAAAGCACACGTATGCGAGATCCCTGGCTGGGAGAGAAAAATATCAACAAAAAAAATATAATAATACGAACACAGGGTTCGGAACACCCCCACCATTAAAGGAGAAAATTCCTGGAAGAGGAATTTTCTTACTTTAGATGAGGGATAAACAGTCTGCAGGCACTTGTGGTGTGCCAGAAACATAAGGAACTGAATTACTCTTGAAGGAACAAGGCCCACTTAGTCGAACTTTGACTCTCATCCCAAAACTTATTAACATGATTGAGGGATGGTGGTCAATATATACTGTGATAGGATCGCCTGAAGGTATACAAATATATATGAAAGTGCTGTGATGAAAGTATTAAAGACAAAAGTTCCTTCACAGGGACGGAGCAATTCTTCTGGGCCTGATTAACCTTTCTTACCAAGGTAGCTCAGAGGGTGATCAACCTTCTCTTCGTCCTCCTGCAAGAGGACAACACCAACTCCTGCATTACCGACATTTACAGCTAACCTGTTTAGGGCCTGCAAGACAAGACACACAAATAATATGGCTCTTAAGTGATGACAGGCTCTCTCACACTGCTCATTCCATGCATAAATTACATTTTTCTCCAATAGACATGTAAAAGGCGCGGCGATTGTAGCAAAATTAACAATAAACATCCAGTAGTATTCGACCATCCCTAAGAAACAATGGAGTTCCCTTCTAGATCGGAGAGCACATGTAGGGGTTAGTGGAAGGGAGGAACTGGCAGCACTCGTTACCTGGTTGACTCGGCGGTAGTTGATGCAGAACCGATACGTCCCGTCAGGTTTGGGTACCAGAACCACAGGCGAACTCCACGCTGACTGACATAATTCGATCAAGTCGTACTCCAACATGTAGTGTAGTTCCTTTCGAAGAATGGTGGTCCGTCGTGGACTTACCCGGTAAGGAACCTCTTCAATAGGCCAGGTGTCTCCCACGTCTGCGACAGGGTTCGTCAGTGAGGACAGTCCAGGTGGGCTTCGGCAGACCTCTGGGCGTGTTGACAGCAGGGCAGACATCTCCACTCGTTGCTTCTCCGTCAAGTGTGAGAGCTTGGATTTCTTCACGTCCACGCAGTCGCCAGGTTCCCAGGCCTCCAGGGCACCCGTAGCTGGATCGTCCTCCTCGTCACACACAGCTCCCGTTGGAAGGTGGGTCGTGTAGGCCCACACACTCTGCTTGAAAGGGGGAGAAAAATTACAAGACAAATCATTTGTAAACCCCCAGCTGGGATAAATGCGGTGGCACCTCCTCTCCCGTCTCAATGCTCCTCAGTCGAGACCGTTTGCCACACCAGCTCTTCATTCGATCCTGGGTCTCTCTTGAATCGGCCCGAGACAAATCATCAGCTTCACACACTGACTCTTGTTCGGAATCTAAGTCAGCAAAGAAGGTGTCGCATAGCGCCACCTCACTGGCTTCATCTTCAGTGGGTGTTCCCGTCTCTACGGACTCCAGATCAGCAAAGATATCACACAGCCCGGCTCCACTAGGTCCGTGCTCAGGGAGTGTCGTCGGGTCCTCCATCTTAATGGAGTCCAGATCAGTAAAGAAGGTATCACACGTCCCGCCTCCACTAGTCCCGTCCTCGAAGGATGTCCTCGCTCTCCTCGTCTCCACGGCTGCCTTGCTAGCTGCCAGGGACCTGCGTATTTCGGGACTGTTTCTGGTGCTTCTTCCTCACCTTGCTTTGTCTCCGTGGACTCCCTCAGACTCACAGGCAACACCGGCAATGGATTCATTTTCTCTCGCTCTAGGTTACTGCTCAACACAAAGTCCACTCCTAAAACAGGCAACCTATCCACAATCCCCACGAAAGCAGGGTCCGTGAAGAGATCTGTTTCCTCACACATCAGCGAGTGGAGCTGCCCTGAGATTCCACAGCCCGTCCAACACGACTCGCTCTTCAAATTTTCCCACAGGTACCAAACCCCTCAGCATCATGGACTGCAACGACTCGGAATCACGCAGTATGGTCACTTCTCTTCTTACTCCACAGCTACTGACATAACCTTGAGACATGAACGCCTTGAAGTTCCCCCTAAACGGGTGCTCTACTACAGATTGATCGCCACTTTCGCACTTCCCTATGTTACTGAGAGAAGAACTAGCCTTACTAATACACCTAGGTGGCCCCAAAGCTGAGAAGAGACTCACTGGCCTACTCTTTGTAGAGTCTCCGGATTCCTTCAGCCTGCCCCTGCACTCCCTCACCTGATGTCCAACCTTGCCTTAATAATAACACGCTGTAACTTTCTCATGGTCATGACTCAAATTCTTAGGAGCCTCCGGCAAGTGAGCAAATTCAGGCGGGGTTGCACCATGATCGGATTTTCCCTTGTCAACAAAGCCTTTTGAACCTCTACCGATACCAAGCTTGCGATTGATCGATTACTGATCAGCAAGTATCCCGGTCCTATCAACAGACTTCACCTCTCGGTCATTCAAGTAATTCCGCACTTCAAGGGGCACACTGTTCTTAAATTGCTCGAGTACCATTAATTGTTGCACTTCTTGCAACTCACAAGCTCGTTCTGTACACATCCACTGCATGAACAAATCGTTCAGTTCACGTAAATGTCCTTCATAAGTCTGGCCAGGTTTGATACGATTAGTCCTGAACTTTTCTCTGTATGCGTCTGGCGTTAACTCATAAGCTTTTAACACAACCTCCTTTACCACTTCATAATCGGTACACTGGTCACTAGTTAACGCGGCGAATATGATCTGAACTTTACCTCTGAGAACACGTTGTAATAAAATCGACCAAGACGTCTTAGACCATGAGAGCTGATTAGCCACATTCTCAAACGTACGGAAAATTTAGTTACATCACCTTCACAAAACTTTGGTACAAAACTTGAGTGTCTCGTAACATCAAACTCGGGTACTGATCTTGACCAGGCCTATCGTAGCCTCTCTTGTTCCAAAGTTAGTCTCATTTGTTTAGTCTGCTCCTTCTGTGCCTGAAGCCTAGCTTCTTCCGTCCGTGCCTGCGCATAAATCCAAGTTTGTTCAGTTTGTGCATTAAGATTAGCAATTTATAGTTGAAGCCGCAAGGTTTCGGAATTGACATTAAGATCACTATGGCACTGGGAAGGTACCACAAATTCTGCTGACCTCAGTGATGGGACGATGTCACCAACACTATTTTCAACATCAGGCACGGTCCTTAATAGTTGCATACTGACTAATTCGTTTCTACCAAAGCTCCCAACTCTACTTTATGAACATTCCGGTCATACTTCAATCCTAGATTATCCGCAACAAGACTTAACTCATAAACTGATAGATTTAATACCACTTGAAGATGGTTCAGATCGACAGAAACATTCCACGTCAGCGTCATTGGTTAACGACATGATTACTTAACGAGGGAAGAGACTACGTTAAAAGGCAAGAAAATCCTGGTATAAGATCGCCAATTTCTTTTTCTGTTACGAACTCGGATAACGTCACTCTAGACTTAAGGAATGAAATTAAACACTAGGAATAAAATTACTTAGTTTACAAAAAATAAATTCACAATACAAGAAAAGTAACACATCACTCGGGCTCAAATATCTACGCTACTTTAATGCCCAGGTAAGTTCTCAAACCTAGGAGGTCTCTTCTTCTACAAAACTTCAAATATAAAAACATACTACTCTAACCCGGTGACAATTCTAAAAGCACATTACAATACACAGTGACACTCAATTAACAACAGGCAATAATGATACAACAGTTGTATGGCGTGACGCGACGTCTATCCGGGAGTGGTTGTGGCCTGTGGGGCTCGTGGTGGTTCGGCTCGTTGGCAGGGAAAACCTTATCGCAGTCGGCTGGTTGAAGGGAATCAGCTCACGGGTCAATGCCCGAGGGTTTTATTTGATGTGAGTCCTATACAGAGTCAATTCGGATTGGCTGGCTCCTTGCTGTCACGCCCAACACCTCAGTTGTGATTGGAGGGAGTGACCAAATTGTCAGTTCCGATTGGATAACGTGGTCAGGACATGCCCCTCACCTTGACTGTGAGATCCTGGGAACGGAAGTAAAAACCACAGCTCCTGTCCACAGCTGAGAAGGGATTAATGGCTACCGGTGATTCTGGAACGTTACAAGTGTGAGGAGTCGTGTGACTTTGGTACCTGACCCGACAACCGCAATGAGGCCAGCGGTACCCCCTGCTGGTTAGGGTAACCACAGTGAGGCCCTTCCCCCACTGTACAGACCTGCTAGCTGCCATGGTTACTGAGAGACTCACCCCAGAGCACACTTGTGTGCGATCCCTGGCTGGGAGAGAAAACACGGAATACACACTAATACGAGAGATGCGAACACAGGGTCGTATCATTCGTAACACCGCTCACATGAAATTCCTTTGGATCGTCTTCATCAGAACCAGGCAACCTGTTGGTATACTGACATGCATCAAACTGATAATGATTGTCATGTGATCTGTTATTGCAGTTGTCCAAACTAATCCCTCTGATTCCCAGAACTACCTCATAATCTCATAAAAAGCTAATTTCAATCCATGTTTTGTAAAGTTCTGTGCTCTCTCTCTCTCTCTCTCTCTTGGCTTTTCTTTCTCGGCTTTTCTTCTCTTCCATTCTGTGTTTTCTAATCTCTCCAGCTGTAGAGTCTACCGGCAAATGGAAAGACGTCCTCATCTGCCTAGGACTGGACTATTGTATTCAGGATGTCTGATCTCTTACAGTCATACTGGCACTGGATGTCAGGGCAACGGGTGTAATGCACCCGATCATCCATCATTCGTCACCTGTGTCTGTTGTAATGAAAGGAATCACGTTACCCTGATCAACGTGAGAGGAATCACGTTATCCTGATCATCATGGAAGGAATCACGTTACCCTGATCAACATGGATGGAATCACGTTACCTTGATTATCATGGAACAAGTCACGTTACCTTGATCAACATGGAAGGAATCCATACACACCAATTCAACACAAGTGATAGAAGAATCATTTCTCAGATGACTTCATTGCTAGGGAAACGGGACTAGATAGGGAGATAAACTGACATCTTCACAATTACGGAAACGATAAACTTGAAATCGGAGCACTGGGAAAGGTATTTAACTTTTGCACCGGGTTCTTACAGGAATATATATTACGTTAATTACTGTGAACAATTACACTTCAGATATCTGGTTGATAAGGAATTCCGATCCGGGACATTCCACAATAGGTGCAAATTTCAGCTCGGCGTCTGACCTTATAAACTGAGAACACAGGCAATAGGTGTTGGATCTTAGGAAGACAGTCACGGATTTACGTTCCAATAATTCTGACTCATACATGAGGACATAATACAGTGAGGGGGAGAGAGATAATGAAAGAGACTCTAGATAACAACGCAGCAGGACTTATAGTCTTACACTGTTGAGGAACATGGGAAACTGACGCTTAGGGTCACATTTGGAAACTATATATGGCTTACCTTTCCTGACACAGTCGCTGTTGTCGACACCTCCAAATTTCCAAACAAACAAATAGTCACTACAGCAGAAGGGCTTGGCACCAGAAGTATCATATGCGGACGTGTACCGTTAAGTTGTGGGGACTGACATGAAGGACGTCTCATATGGTGAGGAGGCGTGACACTTGACACTTCCCGTAGGCTGGCACAGATCTGATATGGCTCCTCTGTCGGCCTCATCCGAAATGCTTTTGCGGTGTCGCTCGCGGCCCAAGAATTGAGGTGCCCAGGTACATTCACGTGTGGTCAACCCCAGGGAGAGATGTGTGATGGCATTCGTCTTTCTGTGGAGGGTGTATGGTCCGCTGTGCTTCTGGTAAGGGCCGTCGACTGTAGGTTAGGTACGCAAGAAGGCTGGGCCCAGGGATATTTAAGTGCGGTTCGTCAGCCGGACTACTGGGCACATAACACCTTTTCAGACTGGTTGAAGATGCCACTGGTCTCCTGCAGGCCTCCGTGTTCAGGCCGCTGTTGTTTGTGTAACACCTTTTAAGGACTTACGTCACACCTGAATGTTATTGTGGGTGGCGCTGGATACACGAATAAGGGAAGGAGTAGTGAGGACAATAACAACCAACAAAGCCAGGTATACTCCAGTTTTGGTCATGAGAGGCAACCTGCCTAGAAGCACGATGATGTGGATGGGATGGCCCAGGTTATGACTGTTGTCTGGAAGGGGACAATCTTCAGGAATCTGCACATCCGAGAGACTTTGTGGTTGACACAGCAGCCAGTTTGTCAACAGAACACCACATGAAGATGAATATGCAAGAACTGAATCATGTGCTAACCAATGTCACAACTGCCTTAACTTCGTGGATCAGTAAACGTTCAAAGACTATAGTAGATCCAAATTAGATTACGTGTTGCTAGGTTTGTCACAATTAGGTAGTAGGTTGTTGACAACAGCCGCCCAGGGTGGTACTACCGTCCTGACTGAGGAGCGTTAAAGTGGTGCCC
>JAYMFT010409582.1:0-18340 GCA_038088735.1 Panulirus argus | reverse complement strand
ATATATATAATTTTTTTCCAATAGCTTCCGATAGGTGGGTTATAGAATAATCCCCGGCATTCATTACAAGATCGTAAGTGTCTTTTAAAGGATTGAATGCGAGAAACGATACTGAATACCTTATAAAAAGAATTGGATGCTTCATAAAAGGAGGGAGTGCTCTTCAATGGAATCAAATGTATTTGGGAGACGGCTGGAGGTATTTCTTTTTCCCCTTAAGGGACTGGATTAGTTTTAAAGAGATGAGATGCTCTACAAGGGGTTCAATTACAATTTAAAGGGGTGGGGGCAGATGTATAAAAAGATTGGGAAAGGGGTGAATGCATAAAGATCTAGATATATATCATATAAATGGGCAGATAATGATTAGACGAATTGAAAGACGAGAAAATCTGAATGGAAGTGGACGCATTATGCAAGGATTCTGTATCATATAATAAACACGAAATGCGACAAAGGAAGCAAGGAATTTTTGAAATAGGGATTATGAAATGCAGAAATTGTCTTTCTTTAACTGGACGTCCTGAAGGTAATAAGGGGTTGTGACCAATTGTTCAATGAATTTCCTTCAAATTATGAATTCCAGTGTGGTTAATTAAATTCAGGAACTGAGGAAAAAGGAAGAAGAATGACCCTTACGATCGTTTTTCGTAGTTCGTCCTGAATTTAATCCACCGACCACGACGATACGAGCCTTGGCAATGGAGCCATGACATTTCACACCATCGGGGTCAAAGGTCACGCCATCATCATACCCAAGGATCGTGCCATCGTGCTCAAGGGGCATAACCATCGAGCTTTAGAGGTTAAAGGTCTCTATTAGACGGTAGAAAAGTCGACCATCTTTTTTTGGAATAGGTCTTTTATGCCTGTCTGTGCCACAACCTATTTACATATTCATATATATAAGAGGTGTTACCGGACTGCCTGCATGAGGTTACATCGCAGCAGAAAACCACCTTTGGCGAAGCTTTCTTCGGGGATACAGTCTCGCAAAAGAACTCATTCCAAGGGGTCCATCATTTCCCTGGAACCAGTATTACTGGAGCCATAGAGCTGCTGGACCCCCTGGAAGAGGGGGTCCTGGAGTGATTCCAGAACCCTTTCAAGAAAGGGCTTTGATGCAATCACAAATAATATATATATAAAGACAACCAGTATAGTCCTTTACAATCCAGAGATGATTCTTTAAATGGAATCTCAATCGGGTCTTTAGATTTCCAAAGTCTCTGTTGTCTGGATTATAATCAGTAGCTACAAGTGCTACCTCTATCCAGCCTCCATGCTGGGAGATACTGTATTGGTCGTCCGTAAGCCTGGCGGGTGCGCAGCGTGTTGCTCAGACGGGCCTAAAATGACAACACAGTTTACCGCGCTTTGTTTTACCGCCAATTGTTTCCCGCCAATTTTACGTCGTGTTTCACGGCGCCTCGACTCGGTCACCGATGAGATTCTTTAGTTACATCCACAATGTCTCGCTGTACAGACCTTGTGTCTTTTTTATCTGCGTATCCTCATTTCCTTTAATGGATCCACGTAAGTTTTGCGAAATACTGATGATTATGAAGAGAAAAGGTTTCGAGTCCAGAGAACTACGCAGGGTGAAGAGCCTCCACGTTGCCCTCCCTGGGAAGCGGGGGAGCGAGTCCCTCCTCTCCCGGCGCATCCGATTGTTGGGGGAACAATGGTGTGATAGCGGCGGGAATCCTCTCCCCTGATTGGCTCTCACTCCCCCCCTCGCCGCGCCGTGATTGGTCCTCTTCCTGAAGAAGGTGGATCTTTCTCGTCAGCCAAGAGAAATCACTGTTGGGCGCCTCAGCCACTCGCAAGGGTGACGGGGGAAAAAAGCCTGAGTGCCAGTATTCATGGCGTCAGTCCCTTATGTACAAATGATACGTTAGAGTTCTGTTGTCTGATTTCTAACGTCACATATCCGCCGAAGGCAGGGTTTTGAATCTTGGCGCCATTATCAGTTCAAACTACAAAGGTCACTGCCGAAGAATTCACGTCTTGGGCTCGCGGCTCTTCCAGTGGAACAGTGACATAAAACCCCTTCAGTGTACTGGACGGAAGGAGAGAAGATAAATCCCTTTTTAAGTCGCCGTTCAGCATAATGATTCTAGGAACAAGAGGTTGATAAAGAGAAAGAGAGGGAGAAAGAGAAAGAGAGAAAGGGGGAAAGAAAATAATAAGAGAGACCATAAAACAGGTAGCACCTCTCTATTTAACTTTACGCATGAGAGCGCTGGGATAAATGTTGATGAAGTAATTAAGAAATGAGGTTGGCTTTTCTTTTGCACAAATAACCGACCCCCCCCACCCCTTACCCCCCTTCCCCCCCAACACACACTCATTTCACGCCTCGAAAATAGGGGATGGGGGGCAGAGGGGGGTGGCCTTTCGTTTTGAGTAAATTCATTAGGGCCTCTTAGATATTAAGCCATTGAGGAGGGATTTGTTGCTGAAGGACTTAGCGGCTGAATTGCTCCTAAATAAAAAAAAGAAAAGGGACTTGTCTGGTACACTTGTTTAGCGTTTTTGTGTTTCGTATTTTTAATTAGCGGATTTGTTTAGGCATACGCCCGCGCCTCGGCGTAATGTCTTCATCGCAATTAGTGTGTTTGTTCTGATTATTAGGTCGGCGCGGGTGGGGAATGCTCCTCCGTCGGGTGGAGTTTTCGAAAGTGGAGAGAGAGAGAGAGAATCGCGAACATACATAGACAAATGGACCGAAATACAGTAGGAAATGCCCAGACATGTATGCAACATACACGGGAAGCAAATACATACAAAGACCACTCACACGCACACACACACACACACACACACACACACACACACACACACACACAGACTCATCCAATTCTAGTGCTGCAAATGGCAAAGTTGACATAGTGTCTCTGTCTCCGTTTGAAGTTGGGCCGAGCCCTTTATTAATTAATACCCTGCTTATTGTTGCATTGATGATTTAATTACTCCAACTGAGGGGGGTTACTTGCCGGCGTGGCTGAGGCCCTTCCTTTGTGTCACTAGTCGTGACGAGTTCTCACAATCCTTCGTCTTAATTCGTTTCTGTTTCTCGTTGTTATTTGTGTTGTACACGTATTGTGGCACTTGTGATTTTTTTGAATGGTGTTCTGATTAGTATAGGAGGTGTTTCTTTGCTGTGAAAGATGATTCGGGTGGAGAGAAAAGCTTGTTTGTGAGTCACTGATGAATTTCGTGTTGTTATGAAGTGATGCGAGTGGGAGGAGAAGAAGGAGGGGGGGATTGTTAGAGGGGTGGGGATTGGGGAGGGGGAATGGTAGTTTGGAGGCTTGGAGGGGAGAGGGGAGGGATGGGAGGCTGGAGGCTGCTGACAACACAGACAACGGCGACCTCTGTCTAAACCCTTTGACTCCCGGAGTTAAGCCTATTAGGGAGGTCCTCTTCTTCGTGGGGCTTGGGCGTGGCCTCATGAGGTGATTTGACATACCCTTTAGATTAGCCTGGAGAGGCAGGCGGGGTTACGGGCGCCCACCAGCTCCTGTCTGGGGTGTGGTCTCTGGATGTTCCAACGGGGGAAGGGGTGTGTATGGGGTTCATATAAGGGGTTGACTTGGGGTGGATGAGGTTCAATGGTGTTAAGGGGAAGGTTAGGGGAGTGGATGTGGGGTTGGCGTGAGGTGGGTGGAGTTAAGAGGTGACATGGGAAGGTTAGAGGAGTGGATGTGGGGTTGACTTGAGGTGGGTGGGTTTAGGAGGTTGAGGGGGACGTTAGAGGATTGGATGAAGGGTTGACGTGGATAGGGTTAAGAGGTGGGGGTAGGAGAGGGGTTCACTTGAGGTAGGTGGATTCAGGAGAGGTTGGGGCAGGAGATAAGGGGTTGATCTGAAGTGAGGGAAGACAGGTTTTTTAGGGTTTCAAAAGAACGGGAGAATTGAAATGGAGGAGGAAGCCTTGAGATGGTGGAATTTGAGGGAAAACATAAGTTTCCTTAGAGAGGATATCATAGGTTAGGAGATTTGGAGGGTGGTACATTTACATAGAGGCATTGGGAAATTTTGGAGCTTTACGGGTTAATATGAGTTTACAGGGGTAACTTTAACCTAAGAAGAGGGTAAAACAATGAACGAATTGATCCCTACGGTTCTGTATTAGAAGGAGTTTGGAGGGACAAGAACGTGATTTCTGTAATTTGGAGATGTCTTAGGTATGGAGGGTTTTGGAGGCACGAGGGGTAAATGTACGAGAAGGGGTAATACTAAGAATGCCACTAGTCTATCGTAATGAATCCATCATGAGTAAGAATAAAATTCATGTCAACATCTCAGAAACAAAGACGTTGACAACTTCCTTAGACTCGTGTCTGTTGTAAGCTCATAGAAAGAGTGGCACAGCTGAGGAAAGCCTGTTGCAGGAGCCATATTCTATAAAGAAAATTGAGGAATCTAGTTCCTATGGTGTCAGCCACAACACATTCACACAATTGCCATAAGAAATATCACATAATAAATGTTTATACCTTCCATCTCATAGTTTATATCTGGCTTCTCATAAATGTGATATCCCTCACATACCCATGCTTTATATATATATATATATATATATATATATATCTATATATATATATATATATATATATATATATATACATATATATATATATATATATATATATATATATATATATATATATATATATATACTTAATATTTATATATCCCTGGGGTACGGGAGAAAGAATTTCATCTTTTCTCTGCGTATCGTAGAAGGAGACAAAAGGAGTGGGAGTGAGGGGACTGGAATATCCCCCTTTCTTGTATTTCACTTTCTAGAAGAATGAGTAGAAGGAGGAGTCAAACAGGGAGTGCTCATCCTCTTCCAAAGATAAGACTGGGGGTGTCTGAATGTGTATAGACGTAACCAAGATGAGAAGAAAGGAGAGACAGTATGTTTGAAAAAAGGGATCTGGGAGTTCTGGCTCTGAGCTATACAAAGCCCAAGGGTAAAGGGGAAAAAATGGTTTGGAAATGTCTGAGGAGTAAAGTCAGGGGTTGGTGAGAGGACAAGAATTAAGGAAGGGGTAGCTGTACTCCTGTAGCAGGAGTTATAAGAGTGTGTGAAAGAGTGTAAGGAAGTAAATTCCAGATTGATGTAGGTAAAAATGAGAGTGGATGGCGAGAAATGGGTGATTATTAGCGCATATGCACCGGGCCATAAGAAGAGAGATCATGAGAGGAAAGTGTCTCGGGAGAAGCTGAGTCAGTACGTCAGTAACTTTGACGTAAGAAACTGGGTAATAATGATGTGGACTTTAATGAGAAGGTGAGAAATGAGGCCGTTGAGGGTATGATTTGGTGTATTGGGTATTCAGTATTACGAATGGAAATGGTGAACAGCTTGTGGAGTTGTGTGCTGAAAAAGGACTGGTGACTGGGAATACTGGGTTTAAAGAGAGGTGCATACAAAAGTATACCTGCATGTGTAAGAGAGATGGTCAGCGGGTATTACTGGATTACATATCAGTTGATAGACTTGTTCAATTTCTTCCTTGTCATTTCAGCGCCTTGCTACAGTAGACGATCATACTTGTGTGTATGAACAACCGGTGATACGATCTCCTGTGATAAAGTACATCAGCTTTATGTTCAATTATCTTTTTGCTCTACGTCACATCACTGGAACAGTGACACTCATGATTGATGTTGGTAATGAGTACAGTGTTGATGGTCGCTGAAAATGGTGGCGTTTCTAAATGGAGCTCGGGAATGAGCAACGGAATGAATGCGAGTGGGTGTTTGCCCAATTGCACCTATTTTTTTCTATTACCCTTTTGTACGGAGTGGAGAGAGCATTTTTTGCTCTTAGGGCGTCATTTTGTGTGTGTGTGTGTGCGTGTGTGTGTGTGTGTGTAGATGATCGGTAAGGGACATGGCAAGTGACTGTATTGTGTTGTTTCCTTTACTGTGCCTTCTGCGTCCATGATATTTGTTGGCTGAAGTGACAGTGAGAACAACAAGAGCTTACCACTAAATCAGTGAAGGGTGAATGATCAATCGTTTCATTCAGATGAATCGTCATGATTATTGTGAATAATTCTGTCATTACTCCTGCAATGAAACCGGCGTCTCTGTGGTTGAGTAATGACAGAAAAAAACGAGGAAACGTAACAGTTTGGTGGTATCGATGGAATGGGAGCGTTTTAAACGCATTCCAGCGCTTAAACAGCCTTTATATTGAGTGCTGATGTCCAGCATATTAGAAATTATAACGCATTTTCTCCTTTTTTTTATAGTGTAATTTGATGGCGTGCGTAATTTTCGCCTCTGAGTGTTAATGCGTGATGGCTAAATCATCCATCAAAGCTATCATGAGTCAAAACGAGTAGATTATAAATCTGGTGTGATTTCCTTTTATGCTGGGGACATTTAAATGACTCTAACTTTGTGATGAACTTTGATTAAATGTGTCTAGTTGATTGGAGATGTTTTTGGGGCCAGTGGGGCAACGCTTGCCTAGGATTAATTTGGGGTTAATTGGGTCAAACTTATGAGGTGCTTTTGAACGGCTCTGTCGAGGGAAAATGAGAGAAATGGGGGACGAAAGAACATGAGGGAGAGAGTAGGCTCAGGTTCCAATTGAGAAGGCAAGTTTTGTTCGAGGAAATAGGGGTTCCATTAGCTTTAGAGGAGCCTAGTTAAATTGGTTCAGCATTAACGTATCTCTGATGTATAAGAGAGCAAAGATATGGTAGGACCTCAGTTGGCTTTACAAGACACAAATGCACAAATGTAATCAACTGATAAAGCTTTTCATAGAATAGACACGTTACGTAAAATCACAGGTACACAGTCACGACAGATTTGGGTAACGAACACTTTCACACACACATCATAGTAGTAGGACAGACACCTCACACCACCACATACAACATAAGTGGCAACAGTAATACAATTACGACACCGAATAATGGCTCGTATTCTCGGGTTGTTCCACAGACGCAACACGCAACTTCTTTGTCTCCCAACAGCTGACATGTTGGAGGTAGCAATTGTCTTACAGTTCGGCGTGATTTGGAGGGCACAGCGACCATCGTGTAGAATGGCGGACAAAGTTTGATAGCTAACTCGGACACAGTAGATATTAACAACTCTAGATTGATACATTTCGCATAGCACCATTGCAGAGAAAAGACCAACGATATCTTTCATAGTAGCAAAGGAGAACAAGAACGTCCAAACTTGCTCAGATTTCGAGAGGACGATGGGTGTTTTTCAATGGCAAATATATGTGTGCGTTTACCATCATATAATCTGGAGACTGTATCAGAGAGGACAGTAGACTCCAGTCCATTCAAGGGAATATTAGCATTGGTAAATTCAAAAGGAGTTCTCTTAGACCCATGTTTATGGATGCGACGCGAGGTATTCCCTCAGTGAACGGATCAATCTAATCTACGTTAGTGTCTGATATCTGGCTTTAGCTGAGGAGACAATGCACATTACTGTGGTTCTGAGGCGCCCGTTACCATCCCCGAGGCAGGCGCATGTGGCAAACGCCCAACTGGCTCCAGGGGCAGCTCCCGAAGCCCGGGCCGGATGTTATTCATGTATGTGAGTGGGTAGGAAGGACGCGGGCGGGGGAGTAAGTGGCCCTTTTGTGTTTTCTGCCCCAGCGGAGGCGTGTACGACCTTAGCGAGTTTGCACGAAGACCTCAGGGCAAGATCTTTGGGGAATATGGGCCGAACTTAGTCACAACAAAACTGACTGCATGGAGACAATAGAAGGTTCGGACCAAAGCACATTTAGCACTGGCATGTGATTAAGATTGTTCACAAGGAGGTCAAAGTAAACGTACAGATCATAAATCCCTGACTGGTTATCATGGTCAAGTCAGGCGATGTGGTTATTCCCGCTTTCCTTGATACAGGGGTTAGCACATTGCCTATTACGTTGCGCACTGGTATGCTGGGCTTACTAAATACCCTCTTAATTTAGCATCTCAGTTAAGGAGATGTCTTGTGATGCGGCCTTCGTCGCTACCTTATGCAACTTTACGATGTCAGTCAGTCAGTCACAACTGTGTTTACATAGACATCCATCACATTTCCAGGTAATAAGCTTATCACGACTGATCTTTTGATGAGATGTGATAGATCAAGACAAAATCATGCTGAATTAGAGGTGAGGATGTTTACCAAGATAGAATCATGGTGAATGCGAGATAAGGATGTAGTAAGCATGATAATTTCCCTTGAAGGTAGGTCATGACCAGATCTCTTGTCACTGGTAGGGGTATGATATATGCGTGGGAGGGTCTGAGTCAGTTAGACTACCGAGTCACTGATGACATCATTGGTCGAGGAAGCAGCGTGACATCAAACTTACACGCTCATTCCGCTCGCTTCTTTGTACCTTACGTTGCATCACTTGTTTTGTTTCGCGCCACAGCCGTTCTATAGCTCTCTTTAGCTGTGCAGCCCAAATTCGAAAGACCCTGCTTCCGTACACGTATTTTCTTTGTTCTTAATCTGTCTAATAAACTTAAGACAATGATACGACACTGTTCTTTGTCGGCATCAAAAGAGAGTAGACAAATGCTTATTGCGCTTTCAACAGCTCACATATGTGTACCAACCAGTCACTAACGTTGTGGTATAAGGAGACAAGTCATGGGACGGGTTCGCTAGTGACAAAGCGCCTGTGCTAGTCTAAGGCCCAGCGAATCTTTAAGAATAACAGGAACGTTAGTGGTAAAAGTAATGGAGGTCTGGGTCACGTACTTAGGGCTTGTGACCCACATACCAGAAGTAGAAGTCCTGTACCCTGGCAACTGGACAAACGTACCTATAATCATCTTCATCGGACGCAGATGAAACACAGGAGGTAAATATATGGGATATTTTAAAAGGTAAATTTCTGGGATTATATGGAAGGATCATAGGTGCCAGGAGGTTGGATTATAATGAACAAGGAAACTGAAGCTTGGCTTTGCTCCAGAATGTATTCGTGTGCGTGATTAGGAGGTGTTTGAGATTGTAAACGAGGGAGCGAAAACCAAGGGAAGATGAGTCTATACAGTCAGGTAAAGGAACAACTTGAAGAAAACATGAAAGGAGCGTCAGTAAGTGAATGAGTTAGTGAGCGAGATGAGCATAGTTGGTTAACTGCTATTAACCCGAAGTGGTTATTACTATTAACCGCCCCTTCTCCTCCCTCTCTCTCTTTCTCTCTCTTTCAAATACTCGTAAGTATTTGTAAGTATGGACACGTTCTCTCTCTCTTTATTCATATATAGCTGTTTGTTCATGTACATGCATATTTATATGTATCTATACTAGTTTAGGCACAGGCATCACCCTTCAGTCTTCTTGAATCCTAGCGATACGTCTGTACCTCCTTTGTACAAGCCACTCACCACATACAGTCCAGGCATCTAACAGAGCCGCGAGGCTCCTACAGAATAACAAACTGACAGACGCCATAATGTGTTCCATGACCTGTTTATGATCACCCTTTTCCTTCCCCAGTTTATCTAATCCATCTAGTTATTTCCCCCTTCCCATCTGGCAAACCCAATTTATTCCCCTTCTCCATATATCCCTTTTACTTCGCCCTTCCCACATACCGGCCCTCTTTATTATCTGGTTAACGCTGAACAAAGCCTAACTCACCCTGGAACTAACAAATGCGAAGGCTGGAAAATGCAATTGGACTTTTCTACCTGTGTGGAGGACCCACACTCACGTGGTGGCGAATATATGTGTGTGTGTGTGTGTGTGTGGTGGGGAAGCAACATCGTGATGCAGGTCGCATGTAGGCAGAGAGGATTGATACTTCTCACCCCTTCCCATCTGCGAAAATGTGCACCCAACTCCCCCCAGGGGGCACCTTGGGAGTTGGGTCCCATAAGCTCCCCGGGAAACCTTTTATAATCGCTTGCTAGCATAGGATCCTGCTTCACCCGCATTGTGGTCTAGCATGCTCTCCATTTAGTTGTGATACCCCTAATGGCTCGCTCACTCTCATTATCATTGTCCACGAAGCAGAAGATACATACTCTCCCTACTTTTCTCTCCTCCTCAGTATTGGGTTTTTCTCAAGCTGTGGACTCTAGCATCTTGCCTTTGCTTTCTCCTTGTTTTATAAATGTTTACACTTAAACAAAGTCGTAATATTCACATTAAAATGAGTATTTGTCGTCAAGGAAAATTTTCCAAGAATTACTTTTTCTTCGTTTGAAAATACCTGTTGACATACCACTGACTTCACCTCTTTCTAAGAGTCAAGTTGAACCTGACTGTTAGTGCTGACTCAGTATGACTATCGATTGCTGTCTTGCTCCCTTATCTTACGGTGGATCAGTCTGCGGGTCTTTCAGTGCTCCCTTTATACAGGGGATGACCGCAATCCACCGTCAAAAGTGCTTTTTCTTTACCCAGTGGTATCTTGGTTCTGTTGCCTTACCTTTAGATTCGGTATATCTTTTTGGAAACCCCCTTCCGCTCACACGAGTGTGTCGGCCAAGACCCGAGGGAAGAGAGGAGGGAAAGGACAACCTCAGTGAAGGAGACTCTCAGCCCGGGGCGCCAAGAGGGTCATCCCAACTCGTATCACGCTCCTTTTAAGCCACGATCCGCCACTCATCTCCATCTTCCCAGGGATTAATTCTATGGTTGCTCGTCAAGTATGCTACCTCAGTAGCTTCAGCCGGGGCTACCGCTGGAAGGCACACACTGCTGGTAGGATAACATCCTCCCGGCGGAGGAGGGAGAAGATGGGTAAACAGATGGGACACAATGAGATGCCAGTCAGGGAAGGTCCGCTGCCAGCCAGGAGGAAATGCTCTGCCGAGAGAGTAGGACTAATGGCGTGTAGGAGGTTGCTGTATGAGTCCATCTTCTCGAAGCATTAGTTGCAGGGAAGAAACTCACTCTATAGTCTCTTACCTGACCCCTTCTTGTCCGCTACCGCCTACGGCCTCTCCTCATGGGAACCCAAATGCCCACAGAACCGCACGAGTCGACGTTGCCTCTTAGGGTCTGCTGTGCAGGTCGGGAACAAGTGAACCATACGCTGGTGTGTTCAGTTAACCACCGCCGATGTTCTCGACCATCGGTAGTGTCTTGATGAAGGAAGGGGACCCTGAGAAGAGGCGACAGTACAGGGTGACGGCAAGGGAACACGGTGAGATGCGAAGGACTATGGCGTCAGACAGGTTAGGGGTTCTTATATATATATATATATATTGTTTTTTACAGAATGCTAACATATTCTTGAAATACCCAAGAACCAAAACCACAGTTATGATATAACTGTAAAAGAGATCGTGACTTGAACTCAACTCTCACATATGAGTATCTTTCCTTCCCTTCTCTCGCAGCACACGTATCAGTGGAAAGACATGTAGCCACCCCATGTTTTACTTTCCATGAACTTGTCCTTAATCTCGAGTAATCTAAGAGCATTGCTGGCAAATGGGTTAAGAGAGTCTTAGCTAGTTGGAACAAAAAATTGAATACTGTTAGCTTCATGCTAAAATTTTTGAGCCTTATGCAATAATTTCTGAGCCTTATTCATATCCCGTTCTCATAGCAGAACCTTCCTTAAATACACCTCTTTGGGAAGATAGATTTTGGAGGGAGTGGAGATACGTGCACTCTAGTGGTTTCTCAGGTCTACATGCATTAGATCCTGTTTGTGTTGGGCACTCAGCTGTAGCAAGGATACTCTCGAAAATGTCATTAACTTCGCCACTCCATCCATCCACGGAGAGCATGTAGGTTTAGCCAAAGGATGAGGGAGGAAAACGGGAGAGACATGGAGGCATATCTGTGAGGTTGTGACCTCTTCCACTATCACAAACAGCTTCGAAATGATCCAGTGGTCTGTGACTGCTTGAAATCCTTCGTAGATCCCATTAGGCGGTATGCTCTCTAATAAGGGATAAGCTTTCTCTCTTCGGGGAAAAAATGCTGCTCGCTTGAAAATAAACAGATGAACAGCGGTATTGGATGTCTCTTATACAGCCATGGCAGTTTCCTGGTCCATCGAGACATTGTTCTGGAAGAAGAGACTTCAGGATTTTTCCAGTGGCTAAGACTGGGAATAAACGTAAGATCCTGTGTGCCAGCACTGGTAAGTAGAGGATCCAGGAGAATTTCAGCCGTCAGTTCAGTGGAGGAGTGTGGACGCTAGGGCACTCCTAACCTAACCCGAACCATTACCTGCTTCTTCTCGGAACCGTTGAAGGCAAGATTTAGCGCTTTCACGAAAGAGAACCGCAGTTGTGTGAATTCAGGGGGTTTGCTGGAAGTAAAAGGAAGAAAAGTATCATCTCCATGAATAGCAGACTTGTATAACAATGTCAAAGCGTGTGGTGATGAGTGGGGTGAGGTTCTTTTATAAGTACTGTTATGGCTAACTAAGTCTTCCACTCGTTATTTCTACTCGTTTTTCTGTAAGATTTTGTCAGCGGCCATGTGTCTCAGAGTGCAACTAGCAGAGGTCGCTGCTTGCAGGAGGGATGGACTGGGCACCTGGTAATCAGTTCGAACTGATTTTATATGTATTTCTTCTCATTGTTTTTGTCCAATCTTTTCTACGTTTCATATATGTATGTATTCCTTTATCTAATCATTAATGGATTTTCGTACCTAGAGATTTGCAATTCTATTGCTTATTTCTCCTAGAAATTCATAACATTGAACATGGTTTCATAGGCACAACTATTCTAATGGTTTCTGGACGTAGGCTTCTGTTCTGTATCACGGATATGGAAGTATAAGAAATGACCTTACTACTATACAGTGTTTGTGATTAGAAATGTGAAAAGAATGATTGTAAATCTGTCTACTGAAGTGTGGTGAAGTAAAGTCCTTCCTCACTGTGAAGAGTTGGGATACCCAGATTTTCCTGCGCTGTCGTAGATGGTTGCCCTTGTAAGGAACCGTGCACCTCTGAGCCAAGTCGTGTGATCTGGCGATAGTGATGATGTCAAGAAGGACCAGACGAGATGCTAAGTGCACAGGTGCAGTCAGTCATCCTGGAGAATGGTCCACCATTCATCATGTGCACGGCTCCCTTCGTATCTCTGGGGTAACCAGAGGGAAAAGTGTGGTAGGCAAAGTTGTCAAGGGGTTGCGCCCAGCCGAGAAAATCGAAGCCGGGTCATCTCATTTTCGAGGTGAGCACGCTAAC
This sequence comes from Panulirus argus, assembly GCA_038088735.1. Classification (NCBI taxonomy): domain Eukaryota; kingdom Metazoa; phylum Arthropoda; class Malacostraca; order Decapoda; family Palinuridae; genus Panulirus; species Panulirus argus. Next base: position 5,157 of record JAYMFT010409582.1, on the reverse strand, counting down.
AGCTACGCCCTGGGACTTGGCTAAGTCTGGGGATAATTATATTGCTGCATCTCTCTCTCTCTCTCTCTCGCCTGCACCCTTGCTCCGATTTTCTTCTTGTTTCTTCCTCCTCCTCTTCCTCCTACTCTTCTCCTTCTTCTTCTTCTTCTTCCTCTTCCTCTTTTTTCATATCTTCTTCTTCTTCATCATCATCATCATCATCATCATATTCTTCTTCTTCTTCTTCTTCTTCTTCTTCTTGTTCCTATCCACTATTTATCTCTTTATTCTACTCTTTTCCTCAATCTATCCATTTCCAAGAGACTGTCCTATTATGTCTCCCCTCCCATTTCTATTTCATAATGCCCTAAAACCTTGCTCCTGCCCCTTCCCTATGATACCATTTTCAGCCCCTAAATAATTCCGTCTTTTTTCCCCCCGTCTTCTACTCCCGGACCCCAAAACTTCCGTTTTCTCTCTGGGAGCTGCAGGGCTCTGTACGAATCACAGGAAAAACAATTCTTTTATTCGTAAACTTTTCCTCGGGGCTGCTGCCGATGGGCTATAAAATCTGACAGGGAGACGCGTACACACGGTCATACGAGACTCTATATATGTCCTGGACAACCATAAAATTGTAAGGCATGTTTCCGATCACTCTGACCTGCAAATGTATCAGCATTCTTCTGTTTTCATTTCTGTATGCTTCTTTTTTTTTTTTTTTTTAGGAGGAAAACAGTCTAGGGGAATTATTTTTCTGGTGGTGGGTAGAATAGTGGAAAGCGTGGAATGGCTGAGGAATGATGGATAGTGATGGTTGGTGTGGGTGAGGAAGTGGTGTGTGGTAGGCAGAGGAAGGGTAATAGCAGATGATATGAGTGAGATATTGGTCATGCCAGCAGAGGGTAAGGATGGTACATTGTCGATAATAAGGCCCAGGACGTGGTGTGGTAGATGTAGGATAAGTTATGGTGGGTGTTGTGGGGAAGAGAGTGATATAATGGATGAAGGATTGGGTGTGGTGGACTGCATGTGACTGAGAACAGTATGGTAGGTTCAAGATGGGGTTTATTGTGGTTATAGTGGAGTTGGTTCGGTAGGTGGACGTCAGTGGTATAACTGAATAGCGTGGTAAGCGAATTATTCTGTACTGGATACACATTACAATGATGATGTATATAGAGAATGGGACATAGTGGATAGTACTACTGATAGAATGGCATAGCAGCTGATGGTTGGCGATCTAGTCTGTGATGTAGCTGAGGGAGCGGCGGGGATTGTGGAGCACAGTGAGCTGCACAGAAAGCTATGGGTAAGCTAATGTTGACAGCGTGGTTGAGAGAGTGATGTCATAAATGAACTGTCGGGTTTATCACGTGATACAGTTGAAAGGTTGGTGAAGCAGGTGGATGGTTTGATGTAGTGGTTGATATGGCTGAACGACTGGTGTAGTAAATAGAGGGTAGATAACGACGATTGGTATTCAGTTCACTTCGAGTGGGATTCTAATGCTGTTAATAGGAGAGTGGCATTTTAGAGAAAGTAGTGCTGTAGACAGAAGGTGAGTTATGCTTGCAGGTAATTTATAGGACACTGTGATAGTAAGTAGTGGGTGGGGCTTTGTGGGCTCTGAGCTCGAAAGAGTGATGTATTTGGTGGACGATGGGGCAAAGAATGTAGTGAGGTAGATAGTGAGGGTGATATGGCAGTTGTTATAGTACGTAGTGAAAGTGATATGGCAATTGTTATGGTTCGTAGTGAAGGTGATATGGCAATCGTTATGGTACGCAGTGACGACGTTATGGCAATTGCCATGGTTGGTAATGAGGGTGATATAACCCTTTTTGTGGTAGGTAGTAAGGGTAGTATGGCAATTGTTACAGTAGGTAGTGAGGATGATAGGGCAATTAGTAAGGTAAATGCCAGGTGAAATATCATTAGGAGTATTGCTGAAGGAGTTGTATGGCATAAGTAGGGTGAAATAAGGTGGGTGGCACTAGAGAGAGAGTAGAATATACCAGGCTTCATATTTGCGTAAGAATATGATGGTAAATATTATAACTCCGATAATGGTATGGTAGAGGATGGGGTATGGTGAAGAGACTGTACTTATGAAAGTGGTTTGTTAGGTGAGGAGGCGATGAGGCTGTATATGAAGTAAGGGTGGCAGATTGATTGATCCTTTTACCACAAGAGCGACTAGCTTACTGAACATTCCTACCCGTTCTGTGGCCTGAGGCACAGAAAAGGACACAGACAACACAAAGAGTTTATGGCCCAGTGGACTTCGCTGATTGAGTTATAGGGCATAGATGGTGAGATACTGAGAGTCGTGGGACTTAAAGGGTTTTATAATTAGTGGAAGATGCAACATGGTTTTTAGAGCGATTTGAGAAGGTGTGGTGGTAGGTTGGAGGCAGACTACAGCGGGTCTTATAATCGAAAGCTCATCGAGATAGATAGAGAGTTAGAGCAGCAATGGCTGACGAGCTATAGAATGGCAAGTTATGGTATTACTGAATGGGATGGATAGAAAATTGAACATACAAACGAAAGGTAAAGTAATTGAGTGGAGGTATTACGGCCGAGGGTGTCATTTTGGCTGCCTTTCTGTGGTGGTTTTATATTTCAAAATCCAGTAGATTTATACCATTTCTTTTTTTTTCTACCTGCTGTAATATACTTTTTATGAGTATGGAACACGTATTCCTTGAATGACGGCTCATCATACATTGTTACCTGATGAAATGTCTTCTGTATTAAAAAAAGCCTATAACTGTAACAGTTAACATACTATTATCAATATCATTATTAGTATCATTAGCAGTAGTAGTAGTAGTAGTAGATATATCAAACCAACAATCAATAGCAGGGAAAGGACGGACTCTTTTTGAGCGAAAAGTTCTCTGACTAGAGTGAGGCAATATCGCTGTTTCCTGTACTGACTCAATAACATTTCGGGAAGCAAGTTCCGTTGAGGAATGATACACGGATGATTAGCCTAGCCTCAACACAAAACTACCGGATTCACCATCGGCAAACTTCGACCATAAGTGACTGCTGAGCTGCGTTGCATAGACAGGTCTTCTAATAAACTAGACGCGTAGGTTGTGTTACACAGACTAATCTGATTAACTAGAAACGTAAGAGGTAGTTTAGAAACACAAATAAGCCTGGCGCGCATCGTGCCCTGGCAATGAATCGAAAAAGAACCGTTCGCGAGTGAGTTTCTGACATCGCTTTATTACAGGATGCTTAACACTTTGATCTCAAGACGTACTGAAATGCTCTTGTGTCCTCCACCAGAAGCCTCGCCGAGCACGAACGCCCCTGAAATAAAGGGAAATTGATTCATAATTAGTCTTTTAACCCTTCAATCTCGACGCTTCACGCCGAGAGTACGTGAGGCTATAGAGGTGATCTTCTCTCTCTCTTTTTTCCCCCACTATGGGGTCGACTTAGCATTGTTTGTTTGTTAGTCGCCAGGACTCGGTAGCGGGCCGACCACAAAACACAGGAGGCTCTGCCGTGATCGGCATTTTGCACGGTTGACGGGGCGCCGTTGAAGACAGGAGGTGGAGCTTGACCGATCACAAAGGAGGAAATCTGTGTCTTGCGGGTATGAGGAGGGGGCCCTGGTGAGGAGATGGATGCGCTATCTGTTCCGTCAGTTTCCATCGTATTTGCAAAGTATAAGGGACAAAACGGTAGGAGAGAAGCCAACAGAAAGAAAAAAAAAGGTATTTAGTAATATCCTTACTCATATATGATTGCTGTATATGAATGTATTTTTTATGTTATCTGAGAAGGCACGAGCAACTGAAGCCCTAATCAAGGCTATCCCATTAACGCGTTTTACATATACCGTAGCCTCAACCAGGTACCAATCTGCCAACGCCTTGGGGTGAATGAACAGCTGGACTTACTGTGGACCTAACAGCCGGAACCAGGATTCGATCCTATGCTCTCGACCCTGGGCGGCCCGTGAATGCGTCTAAGTCAAAAACGCTAACCCCTACACCACAGAAGTCCCATGTTGTAAACAAAAAGCCTGTAGTCACACAAAAAAATATTTTGTATTACGTTTGAAATGAAGTTTCCGAACTCACAGAGTGTAGCATTTATGTAGACTGCACAAAATCCACCTCCCGTTTAAATGTCTGTGCGTAATACATACCAAAGCCTGGGTACGTCCGATTCCGCCGACGTAAGTGGCTTTGTTGATATCCAGCCTGTGAGCTACGCTGATGACGTTTCCTGTGTTGTGAACACGCTTGCATGTGCATCGGAATGCCTAGTATGACGAACGCTGAGCGTTCCTGGACGCACGTAGTGTAATTGACAAATATTGTCATCTTGACCAGTCTAGAGTTTTTTAACAGTAACAAGTTCATATAATGACAGAAATGACTGGCTGTTTTTAGAGCGCATTCAGAAATTTAGGTGTATAAAGGCTTCTAATAACTCATTAGCCATCAGGAAAACGTTCAGAGTGAAATGTAAGTGCACAAATATATATATATATATATATATATATATATATATATATATATATATATATATATATATATATATATATATGTAGCATAATTGTTTAGGTTCTTGAGTATATGTCATGAGATTAAGACCTCTAAATTTCTATGTGCTTGATCTGAAAAGTGCGAGTCATTCGACTAATTTTAGAATTAATACCTTTATAAGCTTCCTTAGGAAATGATTAACAATAGCTGTTGCATTTTCTACTTGTTACTCTGATCATGAAAATGTGGTCGCATGATATATATATATATATATTTATATAATGGGGAAAAGATCTGAAAACAAGAAAATCGTCACCGTCATGTGCACAGTACAGTATAGTGCTGCTTCCCACAGCTTCTGTGCTGCAACCGGCCACTCGAGGATTGGCCGTTATGATACCTCCTTCTTCACCCGAGCAACTGAAAGCTGTGGAATTCCCTTGCTCCTCCTGCCTCTCCCTCTTCGTATAACCTCTCTTCCGTTAAGAGTCAGGTCTGCAAACATTTGCGGAGACCTGATTAGATTCTACTTTCTTTCCCTTTAGCTATTCTCATTTTTTTACCCGAGACGGCCTTGATTGGGGCGTGTTGTTTGCCTGTGCTATATCGGATATATATATATATATATATATATATATATATATATATATATATATAT
>JAYMFT010409571.1:0-18340 GCA_038088735.1 Panulirus argus | reverse complement strand
ATATAGATAGATATCAAGACAACTGGCCATCGAAATATATGTGAAATCTGGGAAGCTAGTGCAGTGCCTCCCATATATTCTGTCTCTCATAATCAAAGTGTTTTTCGGTTTGATCAGATAACGAACGCTTTCGGCGTGCGGGAAATCTACCTGAGATATTACACGAATAATAGCACACTAGAATTTGGCAAGATCATTAAGTTCTAACTCGTACAAGTCTCGGGTCGCCATCTGCTACAACTGTGAGCAATGACTTGGACGTCGAAAATCCAATCTGTTATATCTAATTCCAATATGCAAATGAGGAGCTAAATTCAAATTACTTTCTGGGCAAAAATGACTTGTAGTTACATTCAGTTAATTACTCTACCTTTTGTTATGGAAACTATGCTTATTCTGCATTGTTCTACCGGATGAGTTGAAGATTTGAAAAGTAACGACCATGTAGCGAATCAGTGTAAACGCGAAGTATTAGCGGATGTGAATATTCATTGAGGAGACAAATAAGCCTTAGGGCAACTCATTACCACCCTGGATGACCGGAAAAAAAAAGAAGACAGACAGTTAAATGGAAGCTGAAGACAAGTATTTCGTGGAAGAGTAGTCTTAAAGCTTAAATTAAGACTGTAAGTAGCGTGGTAAAATGAGATCATGAGGCACCGCCCGCGCCCAAAGAGATTGGTGTATGAAACTGCTCTTTTCATACGGGTTATTTCCACTGCACGGCCCTGACAGCGGTCTGAATCTACAACAAGTTCTTCCTCTGTAAGGTATTTCCAGCGACGATTATCAGTCGACGGTCGAACCGTCTCCGAACAGATAGCACGACAGATGTATGAAGTATACATGACGCAGGATTCTGGTTATATACAAGGCCTTCGACTCAATGACTCAGTAGAGCTTTTCGTGTCGTAAACTCAAAGCATTCTAAAGGTTTACGATTTCCTCGACTTGCTACAATCGAAAAAATACTGTGCGTGCGCTTGAGGACGGAAGCAGCCTGATGAGTACTGACAAACACTTCTGTCAGCGATTGTCATGAACTGTGTCTTGGCTCCGGTTAACAGCTCCGGCCTCCGTAAGTGTTTGAAAGTAAATGTGTAGCTCTACAACTAAACAGTACAAAATGGGTGCTTAGGTCAGGAGTAAGAGAGCTCTTGGGTCAAGGAGAGGTAGTTCTATGGCCCCAAGGTAGAGGTAGTTTGGGCAAGATATCCGATATGATTGATATCTGATCACTTCGATAACTTATGATCACTTGGCTGTTGGGGGTAGGAGAGTGCTATCAGTCCATGGATATTTACTGAATAATGATGACTGAATGTAACAGAGCGATCCACTCATGATATGATTAATACAACAAGACCACACGTGGAGGCTCCTATTACGAGTACGAATCAACACTGTATCAGTCTACACCCTGAATCGGCTCAATATGCCTAATTATCTTTTATGCAAAGATGTCTGTAATGAGTTTTGAGTGAAGTAACAACTTTTAACTTTTTCCATGTAAAATATTCTCTCCGAAGTCGATGACCTTGCTTGTCTTATATAATTAAAACTGAACCAGAAGCTTCTTTAAATTCATCACTAATAAAGGTTAATTCTAAGGTTATTAACTACTATTAAGTAAAGGAATTCCAAAGTCACTAACATTATAAGGACAGAATATCTTTTCTGGTTGAGACTTAATGAAATGTCGCAATTATACAGAGGCCAGCGCTCAGAAATATTTAGTTCCCAAGAGAGAGAGTTATTACTGCTAAAGTCACTGACAATAGTCGAGGTGACATACATATTGGCTATGATTATGTTATCATCAGTTTACTAACTTATTAAAGTACTTAAGCTGCGAGTACTCCAAGCAATACACCACATATAGCGATAACTTTACAATCAAGAAGTTAATAATGGCGATAACTTTACAAACAATAAGTTACATATTTATATAACTTTACAAACAACAAGTTACTTATGGCGATATTTTACAAACAATACGCTATATATTGAGAAAACTTTACAAACAATACGTTAAATACTGCGATAACTTTGCAGACAATAAGCTACATACAGCGACAACTCTACAAACAATAAGCTACGTATAGCGATAACTTTACACGTAATAAGTTACATTTAGCGATAACTTTCCAATCAATAACCTACATAAAGCGAAAACTTTACAAACAACCTTATGAATGTAACGTTAACTTTATATGCAATAAAGTCACGCCAAGTGATAGCTTTACAAGCCATTAACTGCAGTCTGGAATGTTATGCGTTAATTTCATCGATAATTACTTATTTACCGTAATAGTTTTATCAGCAATCACCCTTGAGCAGTTATATGTTAAGTAACAAATACTTTTATGCCGAGATGACAGACGTTTCAGTCACTTCAAAAAGCAAAATGTATCAAGGGCTGCTTTTCATTCGCTTCTCTCCATGCCAAAGAGGAATCAAAATGCCCCTCACCTTATTTATTGTCCTACTGGCATGTCACTTTAGCCATTTGCTTCCATCTGCCGTGAAGTTTTGTCTCTCTCTCTCTCTCTCTCTGTTTCGCAGGTATCACTCCGGCTACTGCTCTTTTGAGGTATTTGCTTGTCCAATCTCTATGATCTGGATCAGCCGCAAGCGTATGACTGCCGCTTCCCATAGCATCAGTGCGGAGACCAGCCTCACGAGGAGTCACCGTTATGATTACTTTTTTCTTGCGCAGAGCAATTGCGGAATTCTCTTCCCTTTTACGTCTTTCGCTTTTCTTATAACCATTCCATCTTTAAGAGTCAGGTCTAAAGGTACCAGAAGGGCGTAGATTAATTCTTTCAGCAATTATCTTGTGTCTACCAACGCTTCTTTCATTCAAGATTGCCATGACTGCAGAATGTCGGTTACTATTAAAAGTTTAAACACACACACACACACACACACACACACACACAGCAGGTGTCCGTCTGTGTGTGTGTGTGTGTGTGTGTGTGTGTGTGTGAGCGGGCAGTATGACTCAGTGATAAATGATAATTGGCAATGTTTCCAGTGACACTAACCAGAGTCATATCTGAAACGGCTTCTGGATTTTCTCTTCCACTGTCATTACTGGGGATGTGATCCCTCACCCACTGTGTCCAGTGCCCTGAGAAGGTTGTCTGTCTGTCTGTCTGTCTGTCTGTCTTACTGGCTCTTGTCTGACCTGACGAAGACTCCATTCCCGCTAATGAGTCTTTCATTCTAGGTCATGAGTTTTCCATTAGTAACTTTCCCGATGAGTTCCCGGACAATTATTCATTTGCAGTCATATAATTAAGAGCAGTGCCGCTTCCCCGCCAGAGTTCCGAGATTACCGCCGAACAAATTAGGCTCCTTAAATTGGCACGCTGACTAATAGGGTCGGAGACGCCCCCAACCCGCCACCTTTAACACAATTTCTCATGAATAGTTCCTATTACACTTCACCTCCAATTCCCTGCCAGCGTGCCACTGGCATGACTTATGGCTGCCCACAAGCAAAGACACTCGCCACATAATAAACAAGCCTTTCGGCCGTTCCCGTTCGCCTTCGCTCGCGCCATCATTGCAGCCGACAGTCGGCTCTCCCGGGCCGAGCATTCTGGTACCGGGCGAAGAGAAGCGGCCTCTTCAGTGAGCTGGTGATTATAGCGTTGGCTACTGGGAGTTTCTGGATGGCTCGTTGAAGACCATCTCTTTTTTTCTCTCTTTCTTTTTCTAGCGTGGTCTAAGATGGCGATATATTGGTTAATGCATGAGTGTGAACCTTACGTTGATTTGTGTGTGTGTTTCCTCTCGCGCGCTTTGGGTCTTCTGTTTACCGAGTCTTCGCGCGTTTTTCCGTGAGTTCGTTTTCGTCCCCCACGTTTTGATCCATCTGTTCCCCGTCCACAGCAACAGCCAGGCGGGTTAATTACCTTCCTCGGGCGACCTTGGGCGCAGGCAATTAGCGTGTCCTGATATCAAAGCCAGTGTAAATAAAATGAATGATACGAAGAGGCCACAAATACGTGCGTGCACATCCTTCTTCGCTTGAATGTGGACGATGGTGACAGATACGAGGAGAGTACCTAACGTTATCCCAGTACCTCCAGCACTCTCTCCTGCAGGTGAGGTACGGTATGGACGCTGACGAAGAATACCTCAAGTGCTATTGCTTCCCGGTGTCCGAGCGAGGCAGTAACGGGTAACAGTGACTACCGCTGACATGGCAAGTGAAAGTTTGGATTAATGGGACCTTTTTTTTTTCTAAGCCATCGTCACGTTGCTATAATTCATCCGGCCCCGTCAGCAGTCGCTGCCACTGTTTCGTTGGCTAAGTCAACTATGGAGAGAGAGAAATAGCACGCTAATCTACACCACGCGAAGGCGAAATGTCCTACAAAATAACAGAGAACGGGATATAATCCTTCGGTAATTAAAGAGACTGGTACTCAGGGTGGTATATCAGGGTCTGGACCATCTAGCGGCCTCGGGCGGCGCGCCTAATCGCCAAGAGCCGCTCCCCAGCTAAAACCTCCCCGAACTTTCATCAGGTCAATAATTCCGCGTTAGCGACCCTGCCGTCGCCGAACGCAGACTCTTTGGCCCTAATATGTTCCCTCCTGATTACGAATATGAAGGCTTATGCAAAAATGCGGTTGCAGGGAGACAGCCGATGGGTGCAATTACAATAATTACAGGGAGCGAGACTGCAAGACGCACTCTTATGAAACACTCAGCCTTCGCTGCTCTCCATAAACCTTCGCTCGGCCGGCACCGCCATTTATTACTCCTAGCGAGGAAAATGTATACTTACTCTGCAGAGTTTACAAATCGCAATACAAAGAGAGAGAGAGAAAAAATATATTGACACTGTGAGGGTGAAGACATCTTTCTTGAAATCAACGAATCCATGAAGAAAAGACGTCCGTCTCAGCGTCTAAATGCCCCTGGAAGAGAAGAATGGCAGCGGTATATATGGCGGTGGTTCGGGGGAGGGGGTAGGGGGAGGGGTAGCGGGTACTATATGACGTGCCGGTAAGGAAAGGCGGTCGCCACCGCCGCCGCTACCAAACAGAGGTCGGTCTCCGCGACCACACGAGCCGTATCTCTTTCCTCGTTGCCACTTCTCCACAGTCGAGGGGCCCTTCCTCAGAAACCCCACGACGTTCTTTTGGGGGCGAATTCATCTTCATTAAACTGGCCAGTTGCTGCTGCTGCTGCTACCCACGGGCTACCCCCACCCGAGAACCCCTCTCTCAACTTGTCGGCTGTCGCAAGAAGTGGCACCAAACCCCCGGACGCATTCTTGCTCGGGTGCATGAAAGCAGGAGACCCCCTCCCCACCAGAAAATAATAAAAATAGCCAAAATGTGCGCGTTGGTCGTCAGGTGCAAGAAACAGTTGGCTGGAGCGTGCCGGTATGTCTCACGCCACCAGAGGCTCCCTCGGCCTTTGTTCTGCGGGTAATGAATGTGGTCCCTTAGAGTTAAGGACTCGGACGGGTAATGAGTGCATTTGTTACCTTCCTCACCAGCGTTGCGAAATCGCAAATTAGAGAAGTTCTCCTCCGAACTGGATTCCGTTTTTTTCTTTAAAGAAAATGGGTTTTGGGCTGCTTCGATTTTTGTTTCTTTTTCGGTGGTGGTCGCGAGATGGGTTGTGGGCGGTGCAGAATTGCTCTTACATATTCTCTTGATTTCAATCAGGACTCTTACGAAAGGGTTTGTCGTCCAAATTCCTTTATGGCGGGTTTCTGAAACTGCCGAGTGCATTTACAAAATTTGTATAGTGGATGTGTTGTTTGTAGATGTGTGTGTGTGTGTGTGTGTGTAAGTGTGTGTATGTGTGTGTGTGTGTGTGTGTGTGTGTGTGTGTGTGTGTGTGTGTTATATTAAAGTGTTATATGCAGATAGTGCTGTCCTGCGAGCCGAACCATAGAAGGAAGAGAATGGAATGATGTAAGTCGATCTGACGCCGTGTACAGGAGGACAGAATATTGAAAGTAAATGAGAGAGAAAAAGTTCTTTCTTTATCTGTCAAAAAGAGATGGACAGTCACATCTGAGCTGTTAACGTCATTGGAAAAGAGAATTAAAAGTATTTGATAGTAATGAATATTTAAAACTGAATGCGGTAAAGAGGAAGCGTATCCCAGAGGGGCCACCTGTTTATGTCGATGTGTGGAAGTAGAACATACCGCATTCATCCACTCCGTTGCGCATACATTTATAACCTTGCACAGAAGAGCTAAACGCAGACATCCCTCCTACACAGACACTATTCCTCTTACACACATACACACACACATCCTCTCACATGAATTTGCACCACACATTGACAGTCTTACACAGATAAGGGAGTCGCTGCCCATGATTCACACACGGGCCAGGCCGGCTTAGAGTCCTGGGAGCAGCAGTCGGCTCACAACCAGCCCAGGTGTTCATCCTCCTTTCGAGGCTTGTCAATAAATGGGTACCTGGCTTAGGCTGGGGTACATATGTGTATATGTACAAGGCTGAAGACAAGGTACACATAAGGTTGCGAGATGGGGCAACACGAGAGTAAAACTCTCCCCAAAAACACAAAAAATAAAACTTACGTGTAAACTAGACACACACACACACACACACACATACATATGTATTTCCACTCTATAGACCAGTTGCCATAGGATTCCCTCCAACAGAGCATCACACACACACACACACACACACACGCTGATCAGCCTATTCATTATGTATTCTAGTCGGCACGCGCAGGAAAACTCCATTTTTGGAAGGTATAGCCTGCGGCCTCCCCCTGATTATGGTAATAACAGAAAACCTTGGCGGATTTAATGAGCGGCACTTGTAGGGTGGGAAGGGAGTCAACTCGTCCGCTGGTGCCCAATATGGGGCGAGGCTATTTGCATATTGTCACACGTTTCACCGTTGTCCGTCTGAGGAATGAACATTTGTGGTCAACTCTGGCCACTGGGGAAGGGGTCACTTTGCTGGGGCAGAAGTTGTTTGTAGGAGAGGTTGTGATGGGCTCTGAGGAATCAGTTAGTACATAGACTATGGCTGTGTGTCTGTATAGGGTAAAGGGAACCATTGTTAAGTCCTTGTTCGGTTTGGTTTGTGTGGAGAAGCATATTGAGAGCTTTTGTGGATATTTTTCCCCCCATTTTTTCTGTCTGACTGTACGCCTTTATAAGGTGAGGAGGTCCTTGTTAATGCTTCTCTTGGGTCAGAAAGTGGAATGTTGATCTAATTTTTTTAGTGGTACTGATGTAAAAGGTTTGATAATGGTTATCCGCAAACAATACATTTATCACTGTCATAATGTTGAGGCTTTTTCTGTGGTCCTCTGTCAGGTATCCATTTGGGTGATGTGAGTCTATGGATAAATTCACTGGTAAAGATCTCAGTGTATAGTACCATTGAGGGGAGGGGGGGGTAGAATTTTTCTCTTTATTTCTTCTTTGCATTGGCAATGGTGCGCATGTCTAGCCGTAGTGTGTAATGCACTGAGACCAGAGCCTCCAATCCACGGCCAAGCCCCATAGACCTTTCCATGGTTTCCCCTGAACACTTCAGGTGCCCTAGTTCAGACGACTGACAGCACGTCGCTTCGATTCGCTCTATCCTATGCACGCCTCACACCCTCCTGCATATCCAGGCCCCACATCATTCAAAGCGTTTTTCACTCGATCCTTATATCTCCGATACGGCATCCTCCTTCTCCTTGATCCCTCCACTTCTGACATGTATACCCTAATATCTAACTTTCCTCGCTCATCCTCTTATTTGTCCGAGCCATTTCAGCAAAACCACTTCAGCTATCCCAGACAAACTCTACTTACACCTAATTCTCATCCTATGATTACATTCAACCCTCCTCACGCTACATATTGTCCTCGAGCATCTAATTTCCAACACTTTCACCCTTTCCGTACATTCATATCTCAGGCCCTCGGCTCGCATCCATACAACACCTTCGTCACAACATAATCAAACGCCCTCTTTGCCCTCAAGGGCAGTGACCTCTCTTTCCACACCCCCAGTGCACCCAAGACCCTCAACCCCTCACCCGTTGAATGGCTTACTTCAGTTCCCAGTGTTCCATTTGCTACCAAGTCCACTTCCAGGCATCTATAACACACTATTTTCTCAAAGTTCTCTCCATTCAAACTCACGCTTCTAACAGTATGCCTCTCTCTTCACCTGCTGAAGCTTAATCATCTTACTTTTATGCACACTAATTTTCAACTTTCATCACCCACACACTCTTTCAAGATAAGACACCAGCGTTTGAGTCTGCCACCAGAGCCGTGTCATCAGCAAACAGGATCTGAATCACCTCCTAAGGCTACCCACCCCATCAGACTACAAACCTACCCTTCCTCTCTAAGATCATCGCACTTACTTCCCACAACACCTGATTTACAAACAGATCAAAAAGCCATGGTGACATCACACGCCATGTCGCAGAACTAACTTCACCTAATATCACTCACCTTCCTCTCTTCCTACTATCAAACACGCCTAACTCTCTTTATAGAAACTCCTCACTGTTTCCGGAAGTTTTCCTACTACACTGTGTATTCGTAACACCTTCCACAAAGCATCTCCATTAACCTTACCATACACTTTCTCCGGAACCATAGATAACACATGTTAATTCTTCTCTTTCACTAAGTATTCCCTACACCAGTTCTTCCAAGCACGCACTTGATCCGCACATCCTCTACTACTGAAACCATATCGTTCCTCCCTAGCCTCAAGAAACTGAACCCTTAACACCGTCTGGTATGAACGCTATCGGCAACATCTAACATTGCATACAGGCAGCCAGCCAGCCAGATAGCCAGTCGGTATCATCAGGAAGGAATTCCACGGGGAAGAGTCACGCGGGGAAAGGAAACGTCCTAATGACGTGCCGGATGTGAACTACAGCGACAATAGTGTTCGTTTATATACATCAGCATCACGTCGAACCGGCCGGTGTGACTCACAGGATGACCCGTTACACGTTCGCTCTGCTTTATCAATATTTTTCCTCCTTCTCCCATTTATATATTGACTTTCTGTCTCTATTTTCATCTTCATCTTTGATTACCTTTCTTCCTCACTTTGTTCCTATTTCTCTCTTTGTTTGTTCAAATGTCAGTCTCTCAATTTCGTCAGCTTTCATTTCTCTCCCTTAACTTCTGACTTTTACTTGTTACACTCATTCGTTGAACTTTATTTGTTCTACTTAAATTGTTCGTCTTTGTAAGTCACTTTCAGTCATCTTCCTTTCTCCCTCTCACTTTTCTGTCCTTCTGTCTCCCTAACCTAACCTTTGTTGTTAATCCTGCTCATTTATCTTTGCTTATCTGCTTTACGCTTTACTTTTACTTTATTTGTTTTCTTTGCTATTCTACTTATTTTTAGCTACCTTTTCGCTTTTCTTTATTTTTTGCTATATATCTAGATTGTCACTTTCTTTATCCAATTCCTTGTTCTTCTCTATCTAACCCCTGTTTATATTCCACCTCTACCTATACGAAGGGCAAGTTCCACCTCTGGAAAGGCAAGGCTCACTTCTGCCCACAGGAAGGCAAGATCCACCTCTGTGTACAAGAAGGCCCTTTACCTGTAAGATGAGCAGAACCAGAGTGCTTCTTGCCAAAACTAGCAGAGACTGACAACAGCGTTGACAAATATTTGGTGCTTGCGTTGACCACTCTTTGAAAGTGGTACTATTGCTAAGTGACAGGAAGTAGTAAGGGTAACAAGTAGTTGCAGACGGTTTCATAAGCGGAATCGATGAAAAATGGCGGTAAGTGGCAAAGGAACAAGTGAGGATAAGCTGTAGTGTTGATAAGTAGAAGTGAAATACACAGCCTTTCCAGACAACCGGAATGAGTGACACGATAAGAAACGTGCACATTGGTGTGATTAAAATTATTCAACCTATTTTATCTCGCTATGGAAATGAAAAATTGAGTAAACAGACTGAGAAATAAATTAACTGATAAAACTAATCGGGGATTTTTCCCCTGAAGGACGAACGGTATTACATGGGCTGAGGTGCCATCACTCAGTATTTTCACGAGCTTTTCGCTCGGTCTGACGAGAGCGCCACAACTTGCAGCGGACGCTGGGTGAGCCACCTTCATTAATAATCACTTCCTGTGGCCGTATCTACGTCATACAGAAGGTGATTAAGGTAAACGAATGATAACTTTAAAATCACGACGTTTCTGCTGCAATCACCTCTGTGCAAAGAGGAGGCGCAAGTGCAGAAGATAAAGGCCATGCGTGCCACTTTATGTTACATGGACGAAAATATGAATGTGTGTGTGTGTGTGTGCGTACCTGATACCATCAAGATCACGTGAAGGGAAACCTGTTCCTGTTGTGCCACTTCGAGGGGCTCCTCCGACACTCCTCGTCCACAATGGATGCACTCGTTATACACCCTCCCCTCCTCCTCTGTCATCTCTCCTGACCGCCACACGCCAATGCTGTAGCCACGAGTCTTCACTGACGCCAATATCGCCCGCAATAACCTTCGGTTAACCTTCAGGAAATACTTCTTTCTCCTCCCTTGTATAAACCAACACACCCTCAAAAGTAATTTTGAATTCTCGACACGTACCTCCCAAACAATGTATATTTAACCGGCTAAATTACCGCACGAAGCAGGAACTGGATCCCGTGTCTCTCGCCTCCCCCGTAAACCACACCACCGGAACCCCCGCTGCTGCGCCACGGTCGGTCGGTACTTCCCGGACCACCGCCCGCCAGGTGCCCTCGCGTTTTCAGTCGTCGGTGGGCGTCCGTCCACTGGACTATTTCATCCTCCGTGTCCCCAGTACAGACGCTGCTGTGGTGACCGACAGTTGAGTGGGGGGATGCTATAAGACCGAGTGTTGAGGGAGTGTTCATCATCCTGCGTAGTAAGACTGTGATGCGTGGCCCAGTGAGATTCACACGACTGAAGGTCTGTACAAAACTCCCAAAAGGACTACCTCGATTATAGGCTTGTACAACACGCCCTGGAGAACCACCTCGACCACAGACGTTTGCGATACGACCTACAGAACCACCTTGACCATAGAGGCGTACAGGGCGCCCGCAAACCTGTACAACACGTCTGGGAGAATCGCCCCAGGCTAGGCTGGTGACCTTAACCTCAAAGGGGTCCTACACTCGTGATCTGATGTGAACTATGAACGATATCTGTTCGTGGATGGAAAATATTAAATAAAGACAGTTCAGTGAATCACCAAGACAGCTAGACAACCTTACCAAGTAAGAAAAACTATTGCCAGGTTAAAAGAATTAGCCTGAAGAAGAAATCCGTATTTTCTCGAGAGAACAATGACAGGAAATCACCACTAAAGGGAATGTTAATCAAAATTCATTGGAAGGAATGCTTCAGCTGTATCTCTCGTGTTTCAACAACCACTTATCCGTGAACTTCCTGACCACTAGCAGCGAACGCCAAGACCAAACTCTGCGGCGTGAGTGCATCATGCACCTTCGGGAACTCCAGCAGGCTCCTGCCCATCGCCAGGGCCAACCCCGTCGTACCAAGTGGATCATCTTCACAGTATTTGCTGTGTTCCCGCTCTTGGCGGTGTCCTCGGAGAAGGTAAGTCTGGAAATCCCCAGTAGAGAAAGAGATCATCTTTCGCTGAGTAAGAGACAAGAATGAAGAAAAAGTATGAGCTGCGTTTTCTATTGGTTTCGAAGAAGTATCTCCCAACTGACGAAAATGGCTTTCAATAATCCCACATAGATTTACGACGTTCACTGAATTCCTCCTTCCCTTCACAGGAAATGAGGAACCTCATCATCCTCATTACTAATTGCAGAAAAAGATCTTTAAGTGTTGCGGTCGCCATGACCTCAATACCTCCCTCACTTCGGCAGTAGAGCCAGTTGCCCCCTCCTTCTGGTTGGTGACTTTGTCTGGTGGTAGTCGAGCCTGCTGGTGACCTTGTCTGTTGGTGATATCGTCTGTTTATGATCTTGCCTGCTGGTGGTCTTGTCTGTTGGTGTTATTGCTTGATGGTGATCTTACCAGCCGGTGACCTTGTCTGTTAGTGACCTTGCCTATTGGTGACTTGGTCTGTTAGTGATCTTGCCTGCCGGTGACCTTGTCCATTGATTTTGACAGCCATTGACCTTGTCTGTTCGTGATCTTGCCTACTGGTGACCTTGTCTGCTGGTGATCTTGCCTACTGGTGACCTTGTCTGTCGGTGATCTTGTCTGCTAGTGACCATGTCTGTTGGTGATCTTGTCTGTTAGCTATCTGGCCTTCCGGTGACCTTACTTGCCGGTGACCTTGCCCTGAGCAAGGGTATCAATGGTGCAAGTGACATAAAAGCTGCAACTGCTCTTTTGCTTTACTGTTCAACTATCCAGTTACAACGCCATACAGACCAGTGAAGAATCTTGTGAAAGTTAATCACTGTTGGCAATATGTATCTATATGAACGGTAGTCCATATGAACAATAGTCAGTGTTAGGTTTATATGCCCATGGGTCTAACAGAGTTTTATAAGAAGACAGAACACATTAAACCTAAAAAAGATTCAACACACACACACACACACACACACACACACAAGGACTTCCCTGGTGTAGTGGTTGGTGTCGCTGACCATGATTCACGCACGAGACCGCCGGGTTCGACTCGTGGACGCAGCAGTCGGCCCACAACTAATCATAATTTCTTTTTACGTTGGAGGCTGCAGTCTCGGAGAAAAGCCCACATCAAGCCCGGGCATTAATTGAAATATGGAGAGGATTATAGAAGGGAAAAAGAAAAGACAAGGGAAAGTATTTACGAATTTCAGAGGAAGTGAAAAAAAAACTGTATTTCAAAATGTACCAGGTCATAGTTATTGGGAAAGACATGGGAAGGTAAAGAGTTCCAAAACTTTGACGTGTAGGAAAAGAAACAGTTATCAAAACGGCCCACCCTTGAGTTACTAACAGCCACAAAGTAATCATGTGACGCAGCAGAATATCGAGTATTGCATGGTCTAGCTAGCAGTGGGGGCACACAAGCAGCCAGTTCTCGGGAGCAAAAACCAAAGTAATACCTATAGAAGAGGGAAAGTGAACCAACATGCGGCGTAGGGCAAGGGGGTCAAGTTTGGAAGTTAGCCTGGGACAGTTTATAAGTCAGACCGTTTTCGATTCAACTCTGTCAAGTAAGGATACAGAGCTAGAACCACCCCAAATGTGAGAGCAGTACTCCATACAAGGACGGATCAATCCATTGTATAAACGGAGCAACTGTTCAGAAGAAAAATTACATCTAAACAGGACACCCGGTTTCTTAGAGGCAGACTTAGCTGTTTCCAGAACAGACTGGACGTTTCATATTGCTATCAGTGTTCACGACTGTACGCTACAGAGCGTTCAGTTTCAGATACACACCTTAGTGTATCTATAATTTGTTTGTGTTTATAATGTAATTGTAGTGTTAACAATATATTTATGACGTATTTTGAACTGGCTTTGCATTACACAAACTTCGTTACCTACGTTGCTGTGTCCCTGATACGGTAACCAGTAGTTACCTATCACGTATTCAATATATCCTAAACCTCCGTCCCTCCCTCTCTGACCAGAGGGAGACCCACTCGGGCCCACGTTTCACCCTCCTGTGTGGATGTGTCGTACCCGCTGTACGCTCCGCACTGGCCCCCACCCACCCCGTCACTCATACTGTCACTGAGATACACTGTTGATGTGCATCCAGATAATAAACATTAAAACCGCCGTACTAGAGACTGGCGCCGTTGTGTTCAGGGTTAACTACCGTCATGGTTTGAAGGCGATGAGAGCGTGAGTAATTATCCGGGGCACTACAGTGTTATGTGTTGTGCTGTTTGATGACTGATGTCTAGTAGAGTAGTGTGTGTGTGTGTGGTGAGGCGAGGGTGGTGGTGGTGGTAACCTCAGCAACGATCTTTGCCACACACCCTCGCAGTCCCAATAGTTCAAATGCCCACCTCACATTCACACTCTGTGAGACGTCACAAGGACAGTATTTGATGATGGCCAGAGCTGGTGGGTTTTGCGGCCGTCCAGTTAGTCGGATAATCTTGTCATGTAATGAGAGTGTGTTACGCCCTTGTAGCATCTGCCCTTCAACTTGCGTTTCTAGGTGGGTCTACTCATTCGTAAATGAAATGTATTTCTAAATTCACCTTTAATCTCGGGATGATTTGGGCGTACCTTCATGTTCAAGGAGTGCAGTTTATGCCAAGACTCGTGTGGGCAGCAAGTGCTTCTGGTGGCGCTGCTGGGGCCGGAGGTCAGGTGGGTTGGGGCTGAGGCGGCCAGTGCGGGTGTGGTGGTGACCCGCCTAACCATATGTTCCACACGTTAACAGCTCTCCTGACTACACTCCCCTGGTCATTGCTGGGATTTTTCTGTTCCACTGATTAATTTCTTTTTTATTATTAAGCATAGCCTCATACACGGCGTGACCTGGACATTATCTGGGACATGCTGAGCGAAGAAGGAAATCCTGGTATGTTAATGAGGCAGACACTCGATTCCTTAATTACTGCAGTCAAATTTCTCGACCTTGTGTGTGTGTGTTTTTTTTTCATTTTCTGTTAACGATAGAGAGTCAGAGAGGAATATTTAAACCACAAAAGTTGGTGGTCAGGTTGTCCATAATGTCGCGAGGGAATAACCAGTATCATGGTTCGATCCTCAGGCAGTAACCAGGGGTTCCCTGCCTGCCCACATGGACATAACACTGACCGACGCAGAAGAGGAGCAGACGTGCTGGGCGGAGTTGGATCTTTTCGTCAAAAGAAAACAAACATGCCACATTTTGTCGGGACAGATTTTATACATGCCTGCCTCTCTCTCTCTCTCTCTCTCTCTCTCTCTCTCTCTCTCTCTCTCTGTGTGTGTGTGTGTGTGTGTGTGTGTGTGTGTGTGTGTGTGTGTGTATGCTCTTGCATGGGGACTCATGCATGACTTTCATCCATGTGAATTACATCTACACACGACTATACATCTGGCTCCCCGGACGGAAGGCCGGCCGGGGGCAGCACTTATGCCCAGCGGTACCGATTCTCTCTCTCTCTCTCTCTCACACTTTATGGGATCTGTTTCTATGCCGGAGCGGCGCTACAGCGGATGTTGGTGAGGGACGCGTACGCCAGTTGGGATGTTGCGGGCGCCGTGGAATAACCGGACTCATTTACATTGTAATGTGAACCAGTATATTGGTAGGAAAGACACATACCTTCCGTAGTGTTGGCAAATGTCACCCACCCACCTTACGTTTTCCTTCGTTTACTTTAACGCTAAATTTGCTTATCAGTGGATTGTAACTGAATCCAAGACAATATTACCCGACTAAACAAGACACCATTACGCTGCTGAACAAGACAACATTACTCTGCTGAATAAAACAACATAAGCCTGCTGAACAAGACAACATTAGCCTGCTGAATAAAACAACATTGCCTTCGTGAACAAGACAACATTACCTGACTGAACAAGACAACATTAGCCTGCTGAACAAGACAGCATTACTTTGCTGAATAAGACAACATTGCCTTGCTGAATAGACAACATTACCTGACTGAACAAGACATTTCACTGCTGAACAAGACAACATTGCTCTGCTGAGCAAGACAACATTACTCTGCTGAACAAGACAACATTACCCTGCTGAACAAGACAACATTACCTTGCTGAACAAGACAACATTACTCTGCTGAGCATGACAACATTTGCCTGCTGAATAAGACAACATTACTCTGGTGAACAAAACAACATTGCTCTGGTGAACAAGACAACATTAGCCTGCTGAACAAGACAACATTAGCCTGCTGAACAAGACAACATTAGCCTGCTGAACAAGAAAATATTACTCTGCTGAACAAGACAACATTACTCTGCTGAAGAAGACAACATTACCCTGCTGAACAAGATAACATTACTCTGCAGAAGAAGAAAAAATTAGCCTGCTGAACAAGAAAATATATCTCTGCTGAACAAGAAAACATTACTCAGCTGAAGAAGAGATTACCCTGCTGAACAAGACAACATTACTCTGATGGCCAAGACAACATTACTCTGCTGAACAAGACAACATTACCTTGCTGAACAAAACAGCATTGCTGAACAAGACAACATTACCTTGCTGAACAACACATTAGCCTGCTGAACAAGTCAACATTACTCTGCCGAACAAGACAACATTACTCTTCTGAACAAGACAACATTACTCTGCTGAGCAAGGCAACATTAGCTTGCTGAAAAAGACATTACTCTGTTGAACAAGACAACATTACTCTGCTCACAAGACAACATTATCCTACTGAACAAGACAACAATAGCCTGCTGAACAAGACATTACTGAACAAAACAACATTACTCTGCTGAACAAGACAACATTACTCTGCTGAACAAGACAACATTATCCTGCTGAACAAAACAACATTACTCTGCCGAGCAAGGCAACATTAGCCTGCTGAACAAGACATTACTCTCCTGAACAATACAACATGTCTCTGCTGAACAAGACAACGTTAGCCTACTGAACAAGACAACATTAACCTGCTGAACAAAACAACATTACTCTGCTGAACGAGACAATATTACTGTGCTGAAGAAGACATTAGCCTGTTGAACAAGACAGCATTACTCTGCTGAACAAGACAACATTACTCTGCTGAACAAGATAACATTACCCTGCTGAACAAGGCAACATTACTCTGCTGAACAAGATAACATTACCCTGCTGAACAACATTACTCTGCTGAACAAGACAACATTACCCTGCTGAACAAGCCAACATTAGCCTGCTGAATATGACAAAATTACTCTTGAACAAGACAACAATAGCCTGCTGAACAAGACAGCATTACTCTGCTGAACAAGACAACATTACTTTGCTGAACAAGACAATATTACCCTGTTGAACGCAGCAAATCCGGCTGTAGATAATGAAGTTTTTCTTGTTCATTACTGTAATCCATTGTGGTGGTAAAACCTTATGATATACGTTACCTAATGTAGAAAAAGGTGAAGATTTACTGCAAGAGGGAATACGAATTTGGTCATAAAAGACAACTTACTTGATTTAGAATTATATTTACTTCAGTAATCCTACATTTTGTTGGGGATGAGTGCCAGCAGTACGCAATGTATTTAGTATTATAATTCCTCTTTTATGAAATTCTTAACAATGGATTTCCATAACTAAATTACGCGTATCACCCCAAGAAGTTAAATATAGACTGTGTAGAATTATGTTATAGTGAAATTGCTTATATGATTACAAATGGTTTGGTTAAAGGGGAAATAATGGCGAGTGTCAGGGAGGAGGTGGTTGACGGCGAGTAGACCAGGAGGTGCTGGCCTACACACAGCTCAGTACTGGGAGCCACCCACCGGGCGGATGAACTCCACTCGGGAGATTGTTTAAACCATGTTCGTAAGGCGTCCAGATCTGCTTTATTATAGCTTCGTCCACACTACCATCCTCTCTACCCTCACGCTAACCCGGCCACTCTGGCTAAATCTTGTCGTAGGCAGTTGTAGATAGGTACTCTCTCTCTCTCTCTCTCTCTCTTTCTCTCTCTCTCTCTCATGGGAGAAGCGCCACGTGTCCGTGCAGCCGTATGGCAATATCTCGTCATAGGAAGGTAGGAGCACTCTCACCTTCTGCTGGTATTGTATTGTTTATGGGTCCCGTGTGCACCACACCGTTCCTTGTGTAACCTCCATATCGCAGGTTGTAGCCGTGTCCATCGTTTATTGTGTGTGTGTGTCTTAGTCTATGTTGTATCAGTATCTGGTCACTACCTCAGTTATTATCAAGGACCCGTCTGATGGAAGACAGCCAGACGCTGCTCCTTTTCACGCATGATAGTTATGATAAGGCGCCTCTGAGGAGAGCATGCGTGTCCGTGCGTACGTTGACTGTAGCCTGGTACGTGTGTGTGTGTGTGTGTGTACATACACAGTTTATGTTCGGTTTAATTCGAGTCATTTCATGGCATACTGTAGTCATGAAGCGCCAGCATAGAAAGCTATCGTATTTGAGTCACGGGTAACGTAACCCCTTGAGCAGGACGGTACGATCCCCCAGTACCGTCCTGCTCAACTGCTTTTGTTATTCTGAAACTGAAACTGATGCGAGGTTAATGTAATTCCTTGTAATATATCTGGTGACGAGCCATGGTAAGAGACGGTCTTCATATCTGGGTGTTGTGGACGTGTATGTTCATCCTGTGAGCAGGTGGGTCTGTGCACAGAGCGTCTGCCGTATTTTTTTTTTTTCTTTTTTTTTTATGTTGAAGGCTCCAGTCACGGACAAAAGT
>JAYMFT010409560.1:0-18341 GCA_038088735.1 Panulirus argus | reverse complement strand
TATATATATATATATATATATATATATATATATATATATATATATATATATATATATATATATATATATATAAGACGCCACTCCAGGCTTATGGAAATTTGTCAGCCGCGTCAGGACAGCTGTGCGGACCAGAGAACCATCTGTAGACTTTACTAGTGAGATCTTCAAACATGAGTCAATGTTGCGTCTTGAGTGGCTAGCATTCGCTGGTTTAACTCCTCCCTGTGATGTTAAGGTCACTGGGACACCTTGAGTTTATTATTCACCGGAGACGTCTCGGGACGTGGCTGGCTGTTCCTGGCCAAGTGGAGTCATGTACGACACAGGCCACGGTACCCCCACTGTGACGGTGATCTAGAACATACATATACATACTCTCTCTCTCTCTCTCTCTCTCTCTCTCTCTCTCTCACTCACTCAGTTTACTTACTGACATTCATACGTGTTAGATTAGACTTTTAGCCAATCTTCCTTTCTTTTTTTTTTACTTACAAAGGGAAAAAAAATAACTTGTCTTCCAACTGGTCCATGTTTACTACCTCGATGAATAAATAGCTTTTATCCCAAACCTAACTCTGGTAACTTCGTTTAACCTAGTTTGATTTAATCCACGTTCAAATTGAGTTACTATATACAGTTTAACTTGGTTAAACTTAATCCATTGTTAGAAATGAGTTACTCTGCATCATAGAACATGCTTTATCTAGCCTACGATTAATCCTGTTTATATGGTATACGCTAAACTTAGCCAATTCTGAACTTAGTTTACTCTTACCACATGCTATCTATAGTCATTTCATACTTAAACCACACTGTACGTTACTCATGTTAAGCCCAGATAAACTTAGTACGACTTTAATGTAGCGAACACCTAAGGTAGTCTGTGAAACTAATCCACACTTCGATTGATTATTGCATAATCAACCAATCCTTGTGTAAACTCGAATACTCTTAACCAAAGCCTTGCCTAACCCAGTTTTTTTCATCTTGCGTTATTCTCAAGATTATTTTCCATTTCCCTGCTTGATGACAGCACGCAGAGTCAATCATACAGGCAGGAAAGACAGGCGCTTGTCCTGCCTTTATCATGATTTTCCTTATTTTCAACCAGCGAAAATGGACAAAAAGAAAAAAAAAATGCAAATCTTGAGCATAAAGTAAGGTGAGAAGATTTAGGTTAGGCAAGGATATGGTAAGGTCTATGCTACTTTATCGAACTGTGTAGGCCTGGACAGGCTGGTTGTACGTTTTCCATTGCTTGAATAATCTCCCCAGATGTGTTTCAACCTTAAGCCCATATGGGGCCAGTCGCTGGGGGGAAGGGAAGATTCTCGTAGCTTCCTTGTTGATCTCTCGCCGGCGTAAGATAGGCTATTAGATTAACCTGCGCGTACGTTTATCTTCTGAGCGTCGCCGTGGGCTAATTTCCTATTACATTTACGATTCGGTGACGAGAAACGAAACTGGATTTCTTCCCCAAGAGTAACCTACGGCTATTATCAGCAACAGATGGTTACTAAAACCCTCAAGTCACGTCAAACACCAGGCAAATTCTACATAAGCTCGAGTTGTACCACCGTTGTGCCCAAGCGTTGTGTGCCATCATATTCCGGGACAGTACGGTATCGCTCACTGAAGTTGACTCAGCTGTGGTTACGGACGCGCGCGCGGTTGTCTGATCACGCAATAGGATCCGTAGAACGACTACCCGACCTACACAGGAGGGGGGGGGGAAACGCTTTACGAGAGGAAGCAACGCGGCTGGAATATTTTTCCTGTTTCCCAGTGAATCTCACCACTCATCAATGACGCTTTCAGTGTATTGTTCTCTGTGAGTTATTACATGAGCTTCGATCCCTTGTGCTGTGTGGTAGGGAGACAACATCCACCTTTACAAGCGTCGTAGTTCGCCAAGATAATGCTATGCATATCGGTTCTAAATGCATTAATAGTGTCATTTCTTGATACAATAAGTAAAATGATATGAGTTCGACATTTTTCATAAATAATTCGTCAAAAATTGGACGAATTATGCACGTAGAGTAATTAGTCCACTTAAGCACACAGATTTTAAGTTAGGACAGAGTTGCGTTACGAATGGAGCTCTGAGATGACAGGAGACGGGGTTTCTGACAGGATTAGCCGTCTCCCACACCTGCGTCACCTGTGACGATACCTACAGGATTTCCCGTCACAGCGTAACGTACAGCGCCACTCACTCCTGTCCTTCCTCCCAACACTGGGGATGACATACTGAACACCAGCGTCCTGAGACACACTACACACTACCCATTCGTCCACTCCAAGTGAAACCTCACAACACAGGTATACCGACTGCAGGACCTTGCTTGCTTCCCCTCATTCTCTTTAATTTTCATTCTCACCCACACTCATGAGAGCTCTCACCTTCATGCTTATTCACCCTCACGATAGGTCACCTCATTTGTTCATTTTCCCCTCATGTTCACTCGACTTTTTCGTCGCCCGTACATTCGCTCACTGGCATATTCAGTCACTCTCATGGTGATTATAGTCATGTTCACTCTCCCTCACACTCACTTTCATGTTCGTTCGCACCCTCATTTCCACCTTCACTTTCGACTTTATCCATCTTCACTATCGTCCATCCTTTGGCCCAGCGTGTCCCTTATAAAAGCCTAGGTCGGGTAAACACAGACTCCATTCCACCTTCAATAACTCGCCTTTATTGTGTGCTCAGCCAGTCCATAACGGCCTAACCTCCCCAACATTTTCCAGGACTCTCCGTCTCCCTGCGACGCCTCACGCGCCAGCGCCAAAACAGTGTCCACATTATCAAAAAAGGGCCTACGGCCATTTTCAGCGACACTCCTCACATACTTCATCACTGCCTCACAACTTTCCCATAACTATTATTAGCATACACACACTCTCTCTCCCTCTCTCATACCTCAGAGCTCCTCACATCGTTTCATCACCTTCTGCTGCTTCTCAGCGCTCTCCAACATTCTCGAAAACACTTCCTGCTCCAACACTCTTGGAAACACTTCCTGCTACTCTCCAGCACTCTTAAAAACACTTCCTACTACTATCCAATTCTCCAACACTCTGGAAAACAATTCCTGCTACCCTCCAACTCTCCAACACTCTTGGAAACACTTCCTGCTACTCTCCAACTCTCCAACACTCTCGAAAACACTTCCTGCTACTCTCCAACTCACCAACACTCCTGGAAAGACTTCCTGCTACTCTCCGACTCTCCAACACTCTTGGAAACACTTCTTACTACTCTCCAACACTCTCGAAAACAATTCCTGCTACTCTCCAATTCCCCAACACTCTTGGAAACACTTCCTACTAATCTCCAACTCTCCAACACTCTTAGAAACACTTCCTGCTACTCTCCAACTCTCCAACACTCGAAAACACTTCCTGCTACTCTCCAACACTCTTGGAAACACTTCCTGCTACTCTGCAACTCTCCAACACTCGAAAACACATCCTGCTACTATCCAACTCTCCAACACTCTTAGAAACACTTCCTGCTACTCTCCAACACTCTCGAAAACACTTCCTGCTACTCTCCAACTCTCCAGTAGTCTTGGAAACACTGCCTGGTACTCTCCAACTCTCCAACAGTCTTGGAAACACTTCCTGGTCCTCTCCAACTCTCCAACAGTCTTGGAAACACTTCCTGCTACTCTCTAACTCTCCAACACTCTTGAAAACACTTCCTGCTACTCTCCAACTCTCCAACAGTCTTGGAAACACTCCCTGCTACTCTCTAACTTTCCAACACTCTTGAAAACACTTCCTGCTACTCTCCAACTCTCCAACACTCTCGAAAACACTTACTGCTACTCTCCAACACTCTTGGAAATACTTCCTGCTACTCTCCAATTCTCCAACATTCTCGAAAACACATCCTGGTATTTTCCAACTCTCCAACATTCTTGGAAACACTTCCTGCTACATACCAACTCTCCAACACTCTTTGAAACACTTCCTGCTACTCTCCAACTCTCCAACACTCTCGAAAACACTTCCTGCTATTCTCCAACTCTCCACAACTCTTGGAAACATTTCCTGCTACTTTCCAACTCTCCAACAGTCTTGGAAACACTTCCTGCTACTCTCCAACACTCTTGAAAACACTTCCTGCTACTCTCCAACTCTCCAACACTATTGGAAACCCTTCCTGCTACTCTCCAACTCTCCAACACTCTTGGAAACACTTCCTGCTACTCTCCAACTTTCCAACAGTCTTGGAAACACTTCCTGCTACTCTCCAACTCTCCAACACTCTTGGAAACACCTCCTGCTACTCTCCAACTCTCCAACACTCTCGAAAACACTTCCTGCTACTTTCCAACTTTCCAACATTCTCGAAAGCACTTCCTGCTACTCTCCAACTCTCCAACACTCTCGAAAACACTTCCTGCTACTTTGCAACTCTCCAACATTCTTGGAAACCCTTCCTGCTACTCTCCAACACTCTTGGAAACGCTTCTTTTTACTCTCCATCTCTCCAACACTCGAAAACACTTCCTGCTACTCTCCAACTCTCCAACATTCTCGAAAACACTTCCTGGTACTCTCCAACTCTCCAACACTCGAAAACGCTTCCTGCTACTCTCCAAATCTCCAACACTCTTGGAAACACTTCCTGCTACTCTCCAACTCTCCAAAAACTTCCTGCTACTCTCCAACTCTCCAACAGTCTTGGAAACCATTCCTGCTGCTCTCCAACACTCTTGGAAACACTTCTTGCTACTCTCCAACTCTCTCGAAAACACTTCCTGCTACTCTCCAACTCACTAACACTCTTGGAAGCACTTTCTACTACTCTCCAACTCTCTAACATTCCCGAAAACCCTTCCTGCTACTCTCCAACACTCTTGAAAACACTTTCTGCTACTCTCCAGCTCTCCAACACTCATGGAAACACTTCTTGCTACTCTCCAACACTCTCGAAAACACTTCCTGCTACTCTCCAACACTCTTGGAAACCCTTCCTGCTACTCTCCAAGTCTCCAACACTCTTGGAAACACTTCCTGCTACTCTCCAACTCTCCATCACTCTTAGAAACACTTCCTTCTATTCTCCAACTCTCCAACACTCTCGAAAACACTTCCTGCTACTCTCCAACTCTCTCAAAAACACTTCCTACTACTCTAACTCTCCAACACTCTCAAAAACACTTCCTGCTACTCTCCAACACTCTTTGAAACACTTCCTGCTACTCTCCAACACTCGAAAACGCTTCCTGCTACTCTCCAACACTCTCGAAATCACTTCCTGCTACTCTCCAACTCTCTTAGAAACACTTCCTTCTACTCTCCAGCTCTCCAACTCTCTCGAAAACACTTCCTACTTCTCTCCTACACTCTTCACCAGACAGTACATCTACATCCTCAACGAAGGCAGCTTTCCCTGGCCCCGTGTCCACAAACACCTCGGCCTTTGGTCAGGAAATCGTCGTCCTCAGCAGATACCTCCCACCAGTCCTCCCCTTAGGGTCCAACCGAAGTTCTTTGTCCCTATTTTTCTAGTTATTTTACGACGCCCTGACTCTTAACAGGACTCCTGCCTCGTCCGTTGCTCTTCCCCCGTTGCTCTTGAGGAATTTCTGCCTCTGGAGTGTTCTCCTAACTCTTCAGAAGTCTCGACATTTACCAGGAATCCCTGGAAAGCGATGATCCTTCTCATCCATCGGAGCAAAAGACTTTTGGCTCCTCACCTGAGCCGTGTCAACGGACGAGGGATCCGCTACCGGGAACGTGCGACTTCTCGGTCGTCCTGAAGGAGGACCCGGCTGGGGCGAGACCCCGCCACCTGTTGCCATCCTCCTCTCCTCCTCCTTCCCTAGTTTTCCCTCCCTCGCCGCACTGCCCAGAGCCTTCCAGTACACACCCAAGAGGTAGTTTTAGTAGACACACAACGCACAGTAATCGCCATTATACTGTAGATCTCCTTACTCGCCTCACTCTACCTGCTCCTGATAAAGCTGGAGACTATACTCTTGCGTCCACACATTTCTCTCAAAAGCTCTGAACAAAGGCTCAGTTCGCGGAACTTTTTTCCATATGACCTCCAACTCACTCTCTCTCTCTCTCTTCCCGATGTTCTTTGGATCCATCTACAGTATATGATACATTATGCTCTCGCGTTAATTGACCATAAACCTTCACTTGTGTCTCCATTCCATTTTTTGAACATATGACTTTATTTTTATAAGATTTTGCAGTCCAGACAATCCAGACTCATAAGCCATTAACTCTTATCTTCACCAGAGACTTTCCTATTCTGCTGATGAGGTCATAACCAAAACTTTATTTCCACCCTGAATTTTAATATAACACCAGTGATCGCAGAAGCTAATGTGTCAGCCAATGATTTGTGGCTACCACAAAGATGGTCCGGGGTTCGAATCTAGGGGTATAGTGGTTAAATAGTTTTTTAGATACAATATGTACATCACATAGTCGTGATATATATATATATATATATATATATATATATATATATATATATATATATATATATTGGAAATGGTATTGACAATCATATACATTTTAGTTAGGAGCGTTTATTCGTGTCACCTACAATGGAGAGAAAATCACAGTGAATATGTATAACGTGAATTACGTTAGAAATAGTGCTTTTAGTAAATCAGAAGGAACTCATGTGTCTTCTGTGGGAGAAAGTATAGAATACGTTTTTTAGACGTGAATGTGAGTGATAAAGGAATCATAGAAAACGAGGAAGCCTCTTGACACATATCTCTCATAAGTGACTCAAAATATAAACGAGTGTTATATGATAAAGGATCCAGTGCTCTAAACATACCACTTAGTACAAGAGTAGTGTGGGATTGTGACAACCATGGGACAGGTTCAGAAACCACAGTCCAACGCTGAGAAGACTCCCGCCAACTGGTGAGAATCCTTTTTGTAGTGTGTTTGGATCCATTATTATGTGTTGTTGTGCCGCTGTTTCTCTACCTTATATTTCTCGCATGTGTAGTATCGTGTCAGTCCGCATGAAGAAGCCACTGGAGGAAGTATGATAGGATCTAGTGCAGTGATATATGTTTATATTTAGTAACTGTGTATTTCTTGATGTTAGAGAGAAGGAAATATTGGGAACACATTCTTAAACAAGCGCTGTGAAATAGTTCTCGCTCTCGTAACAGCGCTGGCAATTACAGAAACGATATCAAGAGTGGAAATTAATATCAGTGGAAAATTAGTTGTCTATATTTGGAGTCTGTCTTTATTTGCTAACTTGTCTTGACGAAAGTCAATTACTGTGTCGATGTATTCATACCTTGGGTGTAGGTTCTTGTTGTTGGGGTAAATATGCGCAGATATCGACCACTGTACAGTATAACAACAGTCAGCTTGGTCAAAATTGCGATAAGTAGGAGAGTACCATCACACTGTATCAGGACAACGACTCACAAACTTGCATCACTAACACACACATCTTCTCAGGGCTAAGCACTGACTACAGCCAACCACACTCCTCTCCTAGCCGCACTGTGAATACCGTTGTATAAAATGGTTCACTCTGCCAGTGCTCACCCTGTATGTACCCTGCTACCCAGGAGAAAAAGAGCCATGATGCAAATGCCAGCCTAGCATAGCGAACGGTGGGAGCAATATTCTAAAAGTTGTTACACTGATGCACGTACCCCGCGGCTGGGTGTCTGACCCAAATCTAACAGTGACCTCTCCTGAGACAGTTACTAAACCTGAAACCACTAGATACAAAATTTACAAAATGAATGACATTTACACAACAAAAACGAATACGTAAACATGTCTTAGTCTCTGTGGTTATGGTTCTGACGTCATCTTCGTCAGCGGCTGTTATTACCGTCTTGATCCACCTGCTTTTCGCATCCCGTCTCGTTGACCTCGGCTGCTGCCAGGGAGAACGCCTCTGTCTCCTGAGGGATGATGGCTTGCGGACTCCTCCTCACGGGTCGCCATCCATCTCGTCCTCCGGCGCATCGGTCTCCACTGCTCTCGGGGATGAGGCCTTCATCTCCTGCAGCAGTAGCGGGTACGGGAACTCCCAACCATCACCCTCAATGTTGTCCTCCGCTGACAGCCAGTCCCCGCATACCACACTCGGCTTGTACCTCCGCTTTCCGTGAGTGCGGTACGTCACGCCAGACAATACTCTCTTGGATGTGGTACAGCCCTCCCTCCAGGATGTGGCACAGCCCCTCCCCAGCCGCTGTGCTTCAGGGTTGCACAGCCACGACGTAACCTCCAGATACAAATTAATCAGGGAAGATTTGAAATCGTATTGTGTCTTCGGGGCTGACCAGGATATTCCGGAGCATTATCAACCCGATACATCAATATTCTGAATTGCAGAAATGAAGGAAAGAGATGGTATGATTACATACGCGTCTCAAACCACTTGAAAGAAATAAAACTTAACTCAGATGAGTCCCTTGAGTATTGATAACTGAGCTGATGTGTTTACTGGAGAGGTAGTTATGGGTACCTTACCTTAATTTTAGGCAACTGAGTAACATATTTGTTTTTCATAATTATGATGCTTAGGAATTGTAATGCTTCGAGTCTCGATGTTTGTTAATATGGTGGAGACCCCTCTTCTCTGTAACCTCCACAGAGGCCTTAGGATTTTTACGTACCAGGTAGCGTACCGTCTCCAGCCGCTCCTGTGGTGGCCTAACGAAGTATGGTCCACTTTCCGGTAGTCCTCCGTCAGGCAGTGACCTGGCCATATATCTACCAACAGTAACAGCTGGTGATCAGTCACCGTCATGGTTGGAGTGTAACCCGTGGACTCGGTCAGCAGACTTATATAGCACCAAAAAGGCTGTGGAAGCTTCAAGACCCACTCGAACTGTCCTTTCAGCGTTGGCCATAGCCAACCTTTGTCTCAAGGTCCAGCTTAAACTTTTCCACCCCGTTGTAGCAACTAGCAGCACTCCCAGCCACACTATAGCTGAAGAGGCGACGACATGCTCCTGGCCAGCCCTGTGTCTGGTACAGCACTCCTACCGCCCGTACCTCACCCACATCCTCGCCCAAGATGTCACCCAAGGTAGGCTTCCGAGAACGCCAGTATCATATCGCACTCATTAGGACAACACAAAGATTCCAGAAGGCTTCTTAACATCAAGAGTCACCTCGAACTTCTGCACATTGCGACTCAGGTTATGAAGTGGTGCACTCATGATAGCAACACGCTTGAAGAACCTGTCAGAGTAGGTGAAGAGCTATGTGTAAGCGCCTCGTGTCCCCAAAGTTCAGCTCCGTTCAGGCCAGTATTAGACAGTGCGCATCATCTGTGGGTCGGGTGACGCTACCCACACAGTCAACACGTGGCCAGTGTGGCTTACCTTATTTGCAGGACAGACAAACAACCTCTCTTGGGGGCCGAGCTTCAGGTGCGCCTCACGGGATTTTCTGAAGACTTCTTCAAGGCCTGTCCAGCTCTTGCCGGAACGTCCTCCCGAAGACGAGGAATGTAGAGAGACATGATTCGGTCTCACACTTGCCAGCCTAGCGAACATCGGGTAAGGTTAACAGATGTCGCCACACTGATGTTTGTACCCCGCGGGCGGGCGTATGACCAAGGATGGACATGGCAATATAGAACTTCTTTCATTTAACAGTGTTAATTCTGACCTGCTCGTTTTGATGTGAAGTAAGAATCTTTACTTAAACATTTTGGTGGTGTTATTGATCGTATTTCATCGAACCAAAAAATTATACAAAGTAATCTGGAATTGTATGAGCTTTTGTTGCTCCCGTTGAAGGCGAATGCTTAATCTTCGTCAGTAGAGATCAGTAGATAAAGGCCAACTGTCTTGCAAATGGTTGATTTGTTGGACGTTTGGTCTCTGGGTCCTACGAGCCACTCTCTTAACCGAAAAATCCTTAAACATCTTCTTCAGGTGTTGAGGATAATTATAAAACCACATTCACTTTCATTATGTATATAATCTATGCCCGAGCAACTTACACCTAAGTTCTTATAGTGGAACGAATGATAAATACAGTGAATTTTCTGCGGTTACCCTTGGCTTACGAAAAGCATTCCTGAGAATTGAAGATAGGGAGAATCAAGATCTGTTTGCTACAGACGTAGAAGGCGGGAAAAAATATTTAATGAAACATATGTAAATATTCTTTCTGTGTCAATCACGTTTAACTAATAATTACTATTTATCAATAACAATTAATGGCTGATGTCCCAGAATCCGTTATCAAATTTCAAATATGAAATGTGATTTTATTAGCATTTTTTATATTTTCATCATGATTTGCACTTGACGAGCTCTGATGAAATGTCATTAACTTTTGCACGACGGCAGATGTCTAGTGATGGTGCCTCAGGTTTATATATGATATAAAGAAAACGGCGATATGATGACATGTCTTGAAATGGAATGCCACAAAAATGCCTCAAATAATGCGTCAGGCAATTGTATATCTTCACCTTTCCAAGGAGAGGTTTACCCGCCTTCCCCGCCGCCAGGCATTTGTGGAAATTTAGTCATAACGTCACCAGACGGAAAGAGAAATAATAAAGCTTTGGTTCGTAAAGCGTTTTGGAGAGATGCGTGAGGCGGGGCCCACAGACTTTGATCCGTCTTGCCCGGAAACTCTCACAGGCGAAGATGAAAAAAAACGCAAAAAATTGTAAGAATTTAATTGCAGTTAGAAAACTTTATGTGTTATTACTTTTGTCCTTCCGAAAGTATTTAAAAGTATTTAAACTTTCTTTTTTTCTAAACCTGATTTATGGTCGAGACCCTACCCTGAGCCTAGTCAGACTCGGGCCGCTGCCCTCACAGTTCTGAACATAGATCAGTTTGATGTATCTTTGGTTACAAGATAAATGGAATTCACTTCTCCTAGTAACACTTCGATTCAGCATACCAGGGAAACAGCGGACGCTGTCAGCCAATCCCGAGAAAGTAGTCCGCAGTGGAATGGACTTGCTCGCGGTCCGACATTTCGTGCGTGAGCCGTCTGGCGGCGTTCTTGTCAAACAGTTGATAACGAAATAGTCGATATTGCGCATGTTTTGCTCATTTCAGTGTCTGTTTTTTTTTTTGTGTTATCAGCGTATAAAGTGACCGGAACTAGGCAGTCATGGCTTCTAAAGATGGTGTTGTGACAAAGAGGTAAGTCAGTTTAAATTTTGTGCCGAAAAATGAAGTTAAATGAGAAGTTATAGTAAGTAAAGAGACTTTGAATTGCATTATTTACAGTAATTTACAGTAGTTATTTCATGTTAGCGTATTTCCTGACCATAATACATGGTCATTACTGTACTGTGTATAATACATCGCAATAAACCACCCGGATTTAATGGACTGTCGGCATTAACGGACACTCTTCTTTCTTTGTCCGTTAAATCGAGATCATACTATGCTGAATGAATATCCGGAACCCATTCAGTACTCAAAGACAACGATTAACTTCAGTTTCTGCTATTGACACATACCACGATCATTGAATGGCCATTCCATGAATGAAATACAATGGTTAGGGTGCACTGCATACACTGGTTAGGTTATACTTAAAACGCAAGCTTGAGTGTACTGAATACCCTGGTGAGGGTGCACTAGATACGCTAATTAGGGTGAACTGAATACACATGTTTGGGTTTACTGCATAAATAGGTTAGGGTTTACTGACCATACAGATTAAGGTGTACGGAATACACAGGTTGGTGTGCACCGAATACACAGGTTAGGATATACCAGGTACAAATACTAGGGTGTGATAAATACACTGGTTAGGGTGTATGAATACATGGTTTAGGGTGTACTGAACACACGGGTTAGGGTCTAATGAATACACATGTTCGTAATGCTAGCTATCATGGTCGAGATACGTTAAGTCAAAAGCCTTCCTTTATCAAGTGTGTTCAACGAGTTGATGGCGTACAAGAAGGACCTGCGCGAGCCCAGAGAGCTGGGGGCGGGACGTCAGCCCCAGGTGGAGACCTGCTCCAGCCTACAGACAGCCTGTGGTAAGGCTTTTAGAGGCTCTGTGTCGAGAGCATACGGCGCTAATCAGTATTTGTTACCATCTGTCAGCTAACTTAAGGATGAGCCAGATTGGAAAAATTAACTCATCTTGTATGTCATGAGGGCATATAGAGGCTGGAGTGCTTCACGCCCGTTCTGTTTGAAAATCAGCAAGTTTTGTGTAAAGTGAAATATGAAGCACTTAAGTCTTCCTGAATAATGTAGAGAGTGTATAACGTTCATGTAGAATGTTGTATAACATTTAGGGTGATCTCCACTGCCAGACTTCGTCCTGCCTCGAGCGTAACACGAGCCGTTACAACTGCTGACTGACAGTTCCCTTAACATTAGCTATTGCGATAACCATCCTACAGCTCAGCCACTCCCGTTCTAGGTCCTGGTGCGTCTCTGAGTGGTCTGGCCTA
Organism: Panulirus argus; assembly: GCA_038088735.1. Lineage (NCBI taxonomy): Eukaryota > Metazoa > Arthropoda > Malacostraca > Decapoda > Palinuridae > Panulirus > Panulirus argus. The sequence continues at coordinate 5,902 of JAYMFT010409560.1, read as the reverse complement.
CAAACTAGAAGTTATACTGGATAATCTCGTGTCTTATCCAGAGTTTGGATACATATGTCATAGTATAAGAATACAGAAGAGGTACATAAAACAGAGTTCGTCCTAATCAATAAGTTTCCCAGCCTGCTACATGATACACCACAGAATAGTTCTACCATTACAGTCACTGAAATCAAGTTCAGCACAAATGTTAGTCCCTGTATTGTCCAAAGAGAATTGTTTTCTGGCGTCACTGTGTTCCTCGTAACGTTAAATTCAACACTCTTCACTTGTACTTGAGTGTCCCCTTAGAATACCTACTGTGGGTAGGTCCTCCATAACCTCTGACCACTGGACAACTTCAATCGTTGCTGTTGGCACTAGTCTATTGGGTGAGGATTCAAACCTCAATACATAACTCCCTTTTCGCATGAGATTTCCATCTTGGATGCTACAGGAGTTAGGGGGAGAGTGTTAGTAAGGGTCCCTCCCTGCCTTATATAACCATTATACACTGGTAGATACCTAACATTCCTCCTGGAAGATACATATAAATGTTAGCATCCAAAACTTCCGCTTGGGGCTGAGTCAATACTCGGGAAACAGTCAATTATTTGATGCAGTGTCATGTATCAGTCTCTGTTCACAAAGGGATGATTTTTTAACTGAATGTACTAGCTATAGATACGAAGAGTTCCTCGCAGTGTAACGTGTCATCTGAACTAGGTAAAGCCATTGTAGAATAATTCTTATAAACTAAAAGTTTGCTTACTGAAAATACAGCTACTATATGAGAATGAGTCAGATATAAATGGAAAGGTTTGATTTAATATAGCTCATATATTTGGTTTTGGAACTTGAAATGTGAACTCATACACCTTCGGGAATTACATCAGCTTCCAAAAGTAATTAAATTCTCTCTAGTTGACCGTTTGGTTTCTATTGCGATGTGCCCTGAATTAAATGCAAGAAATGGGCCACTTCTGGAAGTGGAAACAGTACAGGATAACATAATAATGTCATGATTAGCTAAAAGTTGAATTAATTTTAACTCAATAAAGCAGCTGTTCTCTATATTCCTGATTTCTATTTTACAGTACAGGATAACATTATAATGTCATGATTAGCTAAAAGTTAAATTAATTTTAACTCAATAAAGCAACTGTTCTCTATATTCCTGATTTCTATTTTAAGTTTACAGGAACGGTTTTGGGTCTGAAGAGCAGGTGATAACTTACGAATCAACCCAAAAAGACTGAAAAGTCCTCCTTTGCGTCTGCGCTTCCCGTGTGTGTCACAGTCCAGAAATTGTGGCAAAACTTGGGAAACTACACTGGTGGTTTCTGCTAACTTCCACTGCAATTGTCCCTTTAATCCTAACGGATAGGGATTAGCATTACGCGTTTGTGAGTGGTCTAGTATCAGTGAGGGATTACATAGAATCTCCTGTGATTGGATATTGCCTCACACAAGTTTAGCTGAATCAAGTGACATCTTTAGGGGTTCAACCAAAGCTCCAAGATTGTCTGACATTTACAGGCGTAGTGCAGTCACCAACAATGGTGGCTCTAAGACGTAGAATATACCCGTGTCGAATCTGCAGAGTGAATGCAACTGTTACTTATAATATGCATGTGACTCTAGAAGCAAATCACGAAAATGTTTTAGGTATGTATCATGCCAAAGTGTAGTTGTTGACGTATCTACTATGGCAAGTACCAGGATTAAGGTCTTCATTATAAAAAACTTGAGATTGTCAGTGAACGTCTTGAGTTTCTGAGTTTATGAGTTTGTGCTTATGTCCTTTTATGTGATGCAGTACCCTATATGGTCCTGTGAACTGTGGTGCTAATATTTCTCTCCTGCAGCACTAAAATTCTTCACCATTACTAAGTTACCTTCTCTTATCTGTCTAGGTTATACTGAATACACAGGGTCGGATGTACTAATTATACAGGTTAACATATACTGAATAAGCAGGTTAGGGAACAATGAATACACAGGTTTGTATGTACTAAAAACTCAGCTGTGGGTGTACTGAATACACAAGTTAGGTTGTACTAAGTACACAGGGTTGGGTGTGCTGAATTCACATGTGTGGGTTTGCAAAAATCTGTGATGAAATAACCTTATATATTTCATCCACCCACCAGAAAGTTTTGTTGGGAATTGTAGAAGTTGGTTTACAAAACCCATCCAGTAGGTGAACTGAGTTTTACTGAATATATATATATATATATATATATATATATATATATATATATATATATATATATATATATATATATCAACATTCTTTGTGTGACAGCATATGACAATACAGACAAAATATTTTGAGAAATGCCCATTGGTCTGGCCTCACATTGCTATCCGTGATTTTCCTAATGTTGTAATATATCGATTGCTTGTGACATGTCTCGTGATTTGCCATAACAAATGTTATATTGGCTTCATATTTCAGTGGCAGTAACTATAACGTAGGATTACCGCAGGTGTTAGGAATTCTGTCTTACGTTTACACTCACCAACGCTACCGAAACAAAACGAGACGTATTGATCATTTCGAAATTCATCGGACCCATTGGGGAAGATACTTTTTATGCCGTGTGTATACGGGTGTTGTCAAACATCTTGGTCAAGACATTAGGTTTTATCAAGGCATCAAGTTTAGTCAAGATATTAGTATTTATCAGGATATCAGATTATAACTAGATCTAGGGTTTTTAACAAGACATCAGGCTCTATCAAGTTATCATGCTTTGTCAAGATATCAGATTATATCAAGATATTAGGTTTTATCAAGATATCAGTTACTATCGAGATATCAGGTTCCATCAAGGTATCAGATTATATATAGATATCAAGTTCTATCAAGATATAGTTTGCCAAGATGAGAGGTTCCATCAGGATATCAGGTTTTATCAAGATATCAGGTTTTGTCAAGATATCAGGTTTTAGCAACATATCGGGTTTTGTCAAGATATTGGGTTCTATCAAGATATAGAATTTTGTCAAAATAACAATTTTCTCAAGATATCAGGTTTTATCAAGATATTAGGCATTACGAGGTATCAGGCTTTATCGAGATATCGGGTTTATCAAGATTTTAGGTTTTATAAGAATATGAGGATTATCAGGTTAACAAAGGTCTTCAGGATGTCTGGTTGGTTATCTTGAAGACAAGGTAAGTAATTCAGTGATTTTAGCCATCCATCGCACTACAGTATAGTTCCCCACCCACAAAATACAGTGCCTACTCTCACCCATTATTGTATATCGTAGTACCACGCCTTGACATTATTGTGTCTAGCCCCCTACAACATATAGTAACGCCCTACCCCCACACCACAGTGTCTACCCACGACTGTATAGTAAAGCACCCCACATCCACACTATATTGTCCACCCACGACAGTATAGTGTTGCCCCATCCCCACACTAGAGTGTATACCCACTACAGTATCGTATACCGGCCCTCCCCCATCACTAAAGTGTCAACCCACTGAAATGTAGTGTAACCCCCCCCCGCCACACTTTTTTTAACCCAATACAGTTTAGTGTAGCGTTCCCACACTACGGTGTCTACCCATTACAATATAGTGTAGCACCACACCACTCCACTACAGTGTTTACCCACTACAATATAGTGTAGCACACCAGCACCACACTGCAGTGTCTACCCATTACAGTATGGTGTAGCACCCCACCACCACGCTACAGTGTTTACCCTCTACAATATAGTGTAGCACCACACCACTCCACTACAGTGTTTACCCACTGCAATATAGTGTAGCACACCAGCACCACACTGCAGTGTCTACCCATTACAGTATGGTGTAGCACCCCACCACCTCGCTACAGTGTTTACCCTCTACAATATAGTGTAGCACCCCACCACCCCCTACAGTGTTTACCCACTACAATATAGTGTAGCACCCCACCACCACACTGCAGTGTCTACCCATTACAATATGGTGTAGCACCCCACCACCACGCTACAGTGTTTACCCTCTACAATATAGTGTAGCGCCCCACCACCCCACTACAGTGTTTACCCATTACAGTATGGTGTAGCACCCCACCACCACGCTACAGTGTTTACCCTCTACAATATAGTGTAGCACCCCCACCACCCCACTACAGCGTATACCCACTGCAATATAGTGTAGCGCCTCTCCTGGGGATAGAGCCAGCGGGTTCGCGATCGTTGCAACAAAATAATGGCCAATCACGTTGCTGCCGCGAGCTACCTCGCACATACCTCCCCTCCCTTGCCCCAGTTCGTCTGCCTCGCTTGAGCTAGCCTCACTTCACCTGCCCAACTTCAGTTACCTAACCTTAACGGCCCCGTTTCACCCGCCTCACCAAACCTGCCTCATATCACCTGCGTTTTTTCCACCTACCCCGCCAAAACTGCCCCGCTTCACCTGCCCTGCCACACCGCCACCACCTGCCCTGCCTCACCACCACCACCTACGCTGCCACGCCACCACCTGCCCTGCCACTCCACCACCTGCCCTGCCGCACCACCACCTACCCTGCCGCACCACCACCTACCCTCCCACGCCACCACTTGCCCTGCCACACCACCACCTGCCCTGCCACACCACCACCTAACCTACCAAAGCAGTAGGTGGGCGCCTCAGGCCAGACAGTGAGGAAGGTTCACCTGGTGATGGATGTGACAGTCTCACTTTACATCATTACGTGGATCGCTCCTGCCGCAGGGGAGGTGCTGGCGGAGCGTGTAACGCCTCCACTCGGCGCCCTCACCCGACCGCCCTCCGCGTTCATTACGCCTCCACCTCCTCCTGACGGTAATGATGTGCCTCCTGACGTGTCGACGCCAGCGGAGTGGCGCCGAGAAACAAGATACGGTCTTGTGTGTTCGTCTCCTGACGCGGGCGAGCTCGAAGCTCTCGGGTCCTCGCCTCGCCTGGAGTGACTGGTAACAGATGGTCGCCGTAGATCATAAGGCTGGCGGTTACCACCCCAGCAGGGGGGGGGTGACGCAATGGGGGCTGCGGGGGGCCTCCTGCAGCCTGGGGCGCAGCGTAGTTGAGTGTTCCAAATTGAGGACGCGACACATAACTCAAAATAATTTTCTGAAGGATTCCTGTTCGCTATGTGTTGTTTCATAGATTTTTTTTTTAATATTTATATACCTTAGCCTGAGCCAGGTACCCATTTTGTCGACCAATCCCTAAGGGTGGATGAACAGCTGGGTTGACTGTGGACCGACTGAGCCGCAACCAGGATTCGAACCTATGCGCTCGACCCTGGGCGTTGGCCCGTGAATGCGTCAGGGTCAGGAACGCTAAACCGTTACACCACAGGAGGCTTCATGATACACTTGATTTGAAACAGTTACCAGGAGATGAAGCATCGCTTCATTGTGACTGTGTCCAGTTACCCCATCTTGTGACGATGGGTAGCCCTAACAATCTTTTTACTATACAGTCTTTGGACAGTTTGTCGTTTTGTGTAACTGTTATGTGCACTGGTGCTTCCGGACTCCGCCTCCACTTGGTAAAGGCCCGAGCTGGGAGTGCCCTTCGCCAGGGTAAATGAGCATCGTCATTCGTCATCGGATTGAAAGAAGTACAGCCTCTTCCAGTACCTTCTCGTACCTGAGGAGCCCAGCTTACCCTGCTACAGCCAGGAGCGCAACCCGGAGACTACTGTAGTCCCATGAGAATGTATTTGATTTCGTAGTGGTCCTCACTACATTACGAAATTCCCACGAATGGGGTTACGAAGGATTCTATCTCTGGTTGGCTGGTTGTTCGGGCTATGGGCCCTTCCTCTGCCGGGGTCGTTAGGTCTGTCAACAGCAAGTTATGACCACACATCGAAAATTCTTTCACAATTCCTTCACGGGTAAAGGATAATTCCAAGACATATACACTCTAAATGTGGGTTTG
>JAYMFT010409559.1:0-33495 GCA_038088735.1 Panulirus argus | reverse complement strand
TGATTAAGTTCCTTTCCCTTGTTTCTGCTTTTCCTTTTACTAAACCAAATTAATTCTGGTAAAAAAGAATGAAGTGGCTATTATGCTGACTAGTGAATGGGTGAAAGTGTCATAAAGTAATATTAGAAATGTTCATTTAATCAGTGTGATTAAGTTCCTTTCCCTTGTTTCTGCTTTTCCTTTTACTAAACCAAATTAATTCTGGTAAAAAAGAATGAAGTGGTTATTATGCTGACTAGTGAAAGGGTGAAAGTGTCATAAAGTAATATTAGAAATGTTCATTTAATCAAGGTCACTACTTCAGATAAATGTAAAGCTTTACTGTAAACTCATTTGCTGGAAAAACTCATGCTCAACTGAATGATTGTATGAACAAAATTAGAAAGGAAAAGGGAGTATCCCTGTTGATAATGAATATTCAAAACAGCCAGATCACCATCAGTTTTGGTACTTGATAGTTTAATTTTTTGTTGCTGTTGTTCCAGTCATCACCTTTAGTGTCTGATATATAGCATTTCCTTGCAGATCAGTGACTAGTCATCTCTCCGATTATAAGGTTGCTATTCAACTTTGGCATTTTGCTCCTCTTTATTACTATGTGCACAGTTACCATGGACTCCTTTATCTGTGGGATGTGCAAAAGGACTTTTCACAAGCTGGAGGAATTTGCTGAACACAAACAGAGTCATGGTAAGATGATATGATAACTTAAAGCATGTCATAAATTTATTAATACGTTATCTTCTTCATAAAGTATTTCTTTGAATATCTGTCCATCTATCTCATCCATTTTCTTTAGAACAAGAGAGTGATTGATGCAGAATGTACTTGATGCACCATTCATTTCGTTAAGAATGGGTTTTTTGCTTTTGATTTCTGTGTGCCTTTGTGCCTAGATGTATTGACCTAGCTCCATATATATACTAAGGAAATCCTTGTCAGCTGCCTCCATTTTATGATGTAATTACAGGTTCACATACCATTGGCATACAGTGATTCAGGTCACACTACTTCTTTCAACAAACATTTCAGTAGCAGTTAGCTGATGTATATACCTGTCATTACCTTTCTTGAAATTACATCAGTCTGTATGTTGTTCAGTGCCTTCACTGACATATCCATTTTTGTCATACTTTTCTCGTTGAAAATATTACCAAAGAATTTTTTCCTTTTGTTTTTCAACTTTGCTGTTGTAGATACATGGAGTTATGTTTCACAAATATATCCTGTTCACTCAGACTCAACCACCATGCACCAATTTTCTTTTCCTATACGTTCCCTATTTTTTTCATATCTAGTACATCTCCTTAGCTAATCCCACCGTTATTAGTATAGCATCCCCATGCAATATCATTCCTAAATATCAGCCCCTTTAAGCAGGTTTAATTCTGTGCCAAGATACATACTGCTGTACATGGTATCCTTCATTATTCATCAGCTAAAACAGGTGATCATTGCCATTATGGATGGGTAATCATGTTTAATTGTGGTACCCTTAATGATTAATTTTTCAAGAAACAGTTTCACAACATTATTGATGTAATGCTAGAAATGAGGAATTTGTGAGGGGGAAGAATGCTTTGAATGATTTTTTTTCATACACATTCACCATTTCCCATATTAGTGAGTTAGCACCAGGAACAGACAAAGAAATGGCCTCATTTAGTCACATCTACTCTCTATCTTTCATGTATAATACACCAAATCCAGAGCGTCATATCCATAAGCATGCCCCACATGAACTTTCCATGATTTCCCCCAACCACTTCATATACCCTGGTTTGGCCCACTGATAGCAAGTCATCTCCTTTATACCACACTGTTGCCATTCGTGGACCCTCGTCCATATTCAGGCTCTGAGCCTTCAAAGCATCTTTTACTCCACCTTCCACCTACTCATTGGTTTCTTCCTTTTCTTTGTTCATTCCACTTCTGACATGTATGCCCTCGTATTCATCTTTTCTTCATTCATCCATTCCATATGCCAAACCATTTCAACACATCTTCAGCTTTTCTCATTTCCACACCTCTTGTGTCTAAACTAAGTATATTGTTCATAAGCCTCTTAATAATCCCATTTGCAAATGCAAATACTCTTTCTTGCCCTTTTGTTTCTTATTTGATCAATCCTCCGTACACCATATTTCATTCTCAAACATTTTATTTTCAATGTAATCACCCAGTTCTTTACATTTTTCTCTATGGCCTATGACTCGTATCCATACTGCACTAACAGGACTACTATTCCCATCATTGCTCTTAAAGACAGTGACATTTATCGACCTCCTTGGTGTTGCAGTTAGTGTTACTGACTGTCACATAAGCACATGCCACCTGGGATCAAACCCACTTAGGTTCAGATCTTGGTTGTAGCAGTCAATCCTCAGTCCATCCAGCTGTTCATCCTCCCAAAAGGATTGATTGAGGTTGTGTAAGATTAGTTGACTGGATCTGTCAATTATCAATTATGTAAGGGCATTAGGGTGTATTGATGTGTGGTGTATCACATTGTGTGGCTCATACTTGACTCATAAGGCTGACTCTGTTTCACTCTTAACTTATTTATTACGTGTAATCTTTTTATTATTTATTTACAGTGTGTTTTGATATTAACAATATATGATATTTTTTTCAAAAAAAGCTCAACCCAGTAGATTGCTTTTGTCATGAATGAGTTAACTCTCTACATATAAGTGAAATAAATGCCTTTTGCTTACACTAATAAGAATTTAAGTTATCTCTTCTAATACTTAGTTATTATGTTCTTGTTTGTTATAACATCCAAAATAAAGCTTAACATACATATCATAACTTCTTTTCCAGGTTTTCAAACTTTGCTGAAGCCTTCAGCATCTCAGAAGGACACAGAGACATTATTGGGGGCTAAGGCCTCTTGCTCTGAAGTTCAGCTGCCAGTGTTCTGTTCTTCAGTGTCACAGATGGGTACTGCATCATTAAGAAGTCCATCAGCATCTATTGCGTGTCTTCCTTCATTTTCCATGGCACCCAGTGATTGTGTCACCAGTTCTGTTTCGCTCTGTAATCCTCCTGTCAGTTCACCAGCATCATTCAATATGTATGGTGGTAATTCTTCACATATTCAAACTTCAGCCTTGAATTCTACAAAGCTAATGCAGTATGTCCCAGAATTACCAGAGTACCCCAAATTAGCACCAGTTACTGGTACTTTCAGTTCTTCACATTCTTTACGTTATACATTAGAATCAAATGTATCAGCTACTACATCTATGGATGTTTCAGAAGTGTGCTTTCAAAGTGTCCCATCAGGCACCAGTACCACCTCATCAGTAGAATCCAAATGTTCAGGAAAAATGCCCATTCCTGCCGTCTTCTCCATGCGGTCTTCTAACTCTCCTGTGCCAAGTGCCTCTGTTCTTCCTCCTTATTCAGTAGCCCAGATTTCCAGTGCTGATACAGGTAATCAAGAACAAGTCAGATTGGTCCACCATTCTGAAATTTTAAAACAAAATATGTCTGAGAATGAATTGAAGGACATTATTCTTATTGAAATATCTGCTGCCAAAGAAAAAAACTGTGAATTGATTACAAAAGTTAATGTGGCTCACTGTGAATTAACGGAGGGTACAGCTGGTAGAACTGTCTCAGAAGCAAATGGTCTCAGAGATCCCCAGTGTGAAATAAGAGATAGAGCATCTCAGCTACAAAGAATTGAAAGGGAAGTAACTTGTATGATTAGTGAGTTAAATGAACAAGATTGTACTGCTACCCCAGAATGTCTCTCAGATCACTACACAGACTCATTTGCAAGCACCATTACTTCATCCAATCTTTCCATTGTAATGAATGGCATTAAAGAACATTCCATGGAAACAAATGGATCTTCCCACTGTCTAACTGGAAAATGTCAGAATAGTGTTGTAGGTAGGAAAGGAGAGGGAAGTGACATCAGAGATAGTAGTAACCATGGTCATGTTTATGTCACAGAGGGACTTCTTCCACATAAACAGAACAGTCTTAATATGGATAATTTGGTTTCCAAGGGTTCTGATCAGTCTTCCATAATGGGTAATAGAAATGTTGTGCATGCTAGTGCTGAAAAACTGTATTTCAGTGAAAGCAATAATTTACTCGCTACCATTTCTGTTAACAGTGGTCATTCAAAATTTGTAAATCAAGCCATGGATAGTTATGCCCACAATAATTATACAAAATTAGTACCAAGCAGAGGTAGGAGAGTATCAATAAATGAAGGAAATGGTAAAGTGATTATGGAAGGAACATCTGGGGATTGTGATATGACCACTGAGGAATCAAATGAGTGGAATGGTATAGGAGCCACGAGCTCCACTAATGAAACTCTTTCAAGAACTGGTGATAATTCTGCCATAGAATTTGGTGATAGAACTATTTCAGAAGTCACTGCAAAGACTGCTGCCAATGTTGGTAGTGTTGCTGCTGAGATTGTCAGAAATGCATTAGTACCTAATGATAAATCAGATGCAGAGTTTGATAACAGGACTGCCATGCAAGTTGTTACTGAGACTGATGTACAAGCAAGACATGAAACTGGAACAGTTATTATTGAAGGGAATTATAATGGAGTTGAAAACAGTTTTTGTTTAGAATCAGATGAAACTACCACAAAGATTAACAAAGTTCTGTCTGCAGCAAATAACAAAAGGGAAGGGGAATGTAATATCAGGTCTGATTCTAAGAATCAGACTGATATTACCATTGGAGACAATAGTGAGGCCTCAACAGAACACATTGATGGGCCCACCACAGAGAATAGTATTCGTGTAGTTGCACAAGCTGACTGTGAAACTTTGTTACATGATGATGGGATAGATTTAGTGAACAGCAGTGGACTTGTATCTGGAACTAGTGATGTATCAGATTTGGCTTGTGCCTCTGCTCCTGGTCTTTACACATTACTTCTAAATGCTGACAATACTTTCACCTTAGTTGCTGGAGGTAAGTTCATTTCCTCTTTTGTTTGACATATTAATTATGTATTTTGTGACTGGGTAGAGGTTACAAATGTTGTATACTTTATCCACTGTAAAATAGACTGAATTTCATACCTTTCATTATCTTAAACTAAAGAATTTTAACTTGATGTAATGTGCCTTTGTATTTTCTTGTTTATTCTGGCAGGGTACCAAGGATCTTCATCTTCGCAGAGCAGTCAGGTATTTGTCTGTCGTCATTGTAAGAAGTTTGCCTTGTCACAGGTTGAGGTCTTAAATCATGTCTCTACCTGCCACCCTGAGGACTTGGATAATGTTAATCAATGTGTATTGGAATTTAGTGCACTGCCATCTTCCTATAGTGAGACCAGTGATATTCTGAATGATACAGATCAGATATTTCGTAATGGAGTAACCCTCAACATGGAGACTGCTTCTCGAGGATCAAGTAACAGCTTGGTGGTTGAGGGTTATGGAAATTCCCAGGCAGTCCAAGAAGAAGGCTGTGATAAATTAGTAATGCACAAAAGAACTATAAGGAAAAAGTTGGGTAGACCAAGCAAGCAAGACATGGTCAATAATGAAGACCAAAATAAAGAACCAAAAGAGATTAAAAGATTTAAAATGGAAGGGCATAACATTGTTTGTCTTGATTGTAGAAAAATATTCTTGAAGCAACGACAGTTTGACAAGCATAGATGTCGCATGTGGCAGCTCAGCCTTGAACAGTTAAGTTGTGCACAGGTGAACAATCACATAGTTCCTCAGATATCAGAGGGGAAAATGCAAGAATGTTTTTCTGTTGGAGAGAGTAATAGAGACATGAACTTTGATTTACCCCATGAAAATCTCTTTGAGGGAGAGTTAGAAGAGGAGTGGAAGGGAAATAGAATATACACAGCAAAAGTTAAAATCAAGCATAGTGAAGGGGAAAGGAGGAAACGAGGAAGGCCACCAAAAGTTGACGCGTTGGCATTTGGTGTTGGGTTAGTTACTACTTTTATTAATTTGTAATGCATGTTGTGGTTTTAGCTGTTTGTTTTGTCCTAAACCAGTTACTTAGTGTAACTGGAATTTAGTGTTTCAGCTTGATTAAAAATATCCTCTTGTATTTTGATGATTGAGTTTCTTAGACAAATTGCAGATATCACTGATAGCAGTATTTAGGTGCTTATTTACTTTGCATAACATTCTTTTCACTTGCATGTGTTGCTGTCTATGTAAATGAGTGATTGCCATTATCTCACTCAATAGTATTTGTCTTACTCTGTCATAGGGTACATATTTTGTGCTTCAGAGTTAAACTAAAGGTACATCATTTCTCAGTTTTTGTCGAACACTGCATTGGACTGCATAGTGAGAAACCTGATAAATGAAAATATAAATACCACAAAATCATACTAAGCCAAAGAAGATTTTAGTAGGATATGAAGCTAAATGGGGGTATAAAAGAAGTGTTGCTTATAAAGTGCAGCTTAGGAAATAAGAAATTGAATAATTGGTTGTTGGCTTAGCCCAGGAGCTAAGAAAATTAGAAGGTAATATTATAATATGAATAGGATTATTCACTGCCACAGCCTCAGTTAGGATGTTGACTTGCAGTCTGTGGGATCATTCATGGAAGGTGCCTGATAGTTAGTAATGAATTGTTTAACTATTTATGATATTCATTATAAGAGTTGTTGTTGGTAGGTAGTGATCATTTAAGATATCATAATGATACTTAGTCTGTTTTGCACTACAGATCTCATGAAGGTCAGTCTGAAGAAGGACAAGTTGAAGGTGAGGCTGAAGATGAAAGGGATAAGTCTAGCCATAATGGAGATGTAAACTCTTGGCAAGGTCACAAAACACTTCAAAAAACTGATACTAGTCCTTTGATATCTAGCATAGATACTGACCCCACAGGGTTACCAAGGGCGAGTGCTGAACTGCCTTTGTTGCAGTCAATCCCTACTTTGCCACTTTTCTCCAATCCAAAACAACAGGAGCGTCTTCACAAATGGATATCCCAGATTGACTTAAGCTTTGTGGACAGTATTATTAACAAGGTTTATCCAGGTGGAAGGGCACCAGAGAAACAAGGTGTGGCTATGTATGTATGTCAGGAGTGTAAGGTCCTGTTTAGGACATTATTATCATGCCGACGACATTGTGCTAAGCACATGTCCAAAAAAGCATTCACTTGTCCTGATTGTGATTTTGCCACCACAAATGTTGGTGCACTTTACTCCCACTATCGTAATCACACACAAAACCTTTATGCCTGTGATAAGTGTGACTTCAGAGCTCGTATTAAGGCACACTATAGGGATCATTTAGAAACACACAATCCAAGTAGGCACATTTGTCGATTATGTCAAAGACCATACAGTACCTCAAATTCTCTAAGAAGTCACATATACCTCAATCATCGGAATGAAGAAGGTATGAAATATATATGGAGCCTACGGAGAAAGAATCAGGAACAAAATAAGCAAGATTTTGTATTTCAGTGCCCGATATGCAATAGATTATTTAATGAACAGTTGTTGGCCAATAAACACCTAGCCAGTCATGGTTCACACATTCCCAAGGCAGCTGTTAAGTGCGAGGTGTGTCGTATTGAGCTTTTACATCGTGCAACACTTAAAAGACACTTTCAGAAACACAAAGTCATATATATATGCTGTGTTTGCTTTGAGCCACAGATTACTGCTAGTGGTCTCCGCAGACACTTGAGGGAAGGTTCTTGCAGTTCCTCTCAAGGTGATACTTTCAAACTGTCATTTTTGTACTCATACACTTTACCAGAAACATTTCCTAGTCTCATTTCAAATAAAAGACTTGGACTTGGACCTTCTTTTTTAGAGCTGATAAAGCACCAGGGTGATTACAAGTTACCAGTTTCCAAAGTGTCTAGTAATCTCTTGAAACAGATGCAGGATACTGGTTACAGACAAATCTATGAACTTCTACAAGAAGGACAGTTGGCAGCACCAGGTAGAAATACAACTTTAGATACATCCGAAGAAATTATGAAAATTGTTGTTGATACGAGATATATTGGAGAGAAAGAACAGGTGAGCTATATTTATTATCTCTGTACAGTGTCAGTTAAATCAGTATGAATATGGTTTAGCTACAGTGATTAGATCTACTGATAATCCAACACTAATACAAAGTAAACAACATGGAGATAAATGTCTAAGATTTTTGTTTGTGTAAGAGGTTTCATGTCTTGGAATGAATCTAGATTCTTCTGTACACACAATGAGAGTTCTTGCTTTCAATTCATGGGGTATGGATAAGTTGTCCCTAAACCCTGTAAAAGAGGAATTATATGGGTACAGTCCTTATAATTTACAGCTCAACCTCTGAATTACGTACCTTTCTCTGCATTCTATGGATATTTACTTACTGAGATTAAATGTTTTGAATAACAAGTGTTAAAGAGAGGCATGGAGAAAAGTCTCTTAAGATGTTACCCTCTTAAGTTTTGAAAACCCTCAAGACCAAACAACTTTTAGATTTTTGGATATTAAGAATTGTAGAAACATGAACACACAAGTTATTGAATACATTCTAACTTAACAGAGGATTTTTATATGGGTTTTCAGTATTGTTAATATTATATGTAAATATTTACCACATATAACATTTTGTTAACAGGTAATGAAATTATTATAAAGAACTTATGCAAATCCTTTCTTAAAACTTTTTACACAAATGCTGCCCAGAAACAGGTACATCTCTGCAACACAAGCCTATCAAGATCAGCTGATCTAGCTTCATGCGGTTAGTTATGATTAGATTATTAGATTCATGCTCACAGAAGAATTTTAAAAGCATTTCATGCTACCTCTTGATATCATGTACAGGTACTGACCATATTAACAACACTGTAAGAATCAGTCATGCAATACATCAACACACCCTTATCTGCTTACTTTAATATTTCCAGTGCATTGTGCTTCCTATTTGCAAAACTGCACTCGTCACTGTCACTCATATGCTTTCTTGATACCATTGTAAGGGTAGAATTTATGAAAATATAACACAAGTAACTGAGGAAAGCTTGGAACCTTTCTACCACACTTGCAAACAACAAGAACCTTGGAAGCACATTACAAATAAAGCAGGTTGCTCTAGAAATTCATAACCCAAGAGATTATGGTTGATAAAAATTTGAATTTTCAAATCTCGATCTATATATCTTTTAAGATCACATGGCAGATAATACTAAAGTTTATAATTTGCAATATAGTGGGAAACATGATACATCATTGCTTTTCTGTTTAGCTGATGGATAATGACATTGATTGGGTTGTTTCCCAGGTAGAGCTACTTGTTCTTCCTCTCCATTTTTTTTCACTTCTTTGTATAATTACTTAGGATTATCATCAGTATAGTTTATATCCAAAAGGCCACTTCCCACATCCAGAGCAGGGACATAAATGCAAAGGTTTAAGAATATTTGATCACTGAATGATTAACATATTCTAATGACAAGAACTCAGCTGTAATATTTACTGCATTATTTGAAGAAATATACATTGTTTTCTATTGTAATAAAAAAAGGGTGAGGGTGTTTTAGAGGTTCTAACTTTTATTATGAGGGCAAAGAATGAGTAAGTGGAGTGGCAAAAAGATGAAAAATAGGGAGGCACAATTAGTTATTTATTTTTTTAAAGATACAAAATATATATAAGAAAAGTGTGGTTGAGAGAGTAGAAGAGGGTGCATTGAGATGATTAGGATATATGGAGAGAATGAGTGAGGAAAGGTTGACAAAGAGGATATATGTGTCAGTAGTGGAGGAAACAAGGAGAACCAGAAGACCAAATTGGAGGTGGAAGGATGGAGTGAAAAGGACTTTGAGCAACTGAGGCCTGAACATGCAGGAGGGTGAAAGGCATGCACGGAATTGAGTGAATTGGAACCATGTGTTATATCGGGGTCAACATGCTGTCAGTGGACTGAACCAGGGCATGTGAAATGTCTAGGGTAAACCATGGAAAGGTCTGTGGGGCCTAGATGTGGCTAGGAAGCTGTGTTTTGGTGCATTACACATGACGGAATGAGTGTGAGGGGATGTTGCCTTTCTTTGTCTGTTTCCTGGCTCTACCTCGCTGATATAGGTGATGGCGATTGGGTATGGGGGAAGAGAAGAGAATGTACATGTTATCCTTTTTCATTTCCTTCAAATGTATGTGCTGTTTTCTGTGGATCAGAATGATATCGAGAGTGGATGAAGGTGAGCAAGTACGAATATGTGCATGTGTTTCTATGTATATGTATGTATATATATATTTGTATATGTATGTGCATATATGTATATACATTTGTATGTGATTGAATGTGTCTTTCTTCATGTTTCCTGGCACTAACTTGCCAATGCAGGAAACAGCATTTAAGTATGAAAGAAAAAATTAAAAATACATGGGAAAATACTTACTATATTTTGAATGCAATTTTATGGTGAGATGGCAGTTTGTTTAAGTGCCAAACCATTATGTAGTTGTAGCATCATTATATGAGCACATATTGCTTATTGTGTAGGTTTGAAATCTCAACTAAACTCAGTTTTGTGGTTAACAACAGATTATGTCTAGGGAGCAACACCAAGCATCACAGGAACATGAACAGGTTTACTATCAGTCGCTTAATAGTGAAACAGACCAAGGAGAGGGAGGCCATAAAGCATCTGACCATTACCTTGAGACTCGGTTCCCAGTGAACCAACACCCGGACCAGGAGGATCTTACAGTGGAAGAAAGTGACCAGAGGGTTGTTGTCATCAGCAATATTGGTGAAGAACAAACAGTGGTGGTGGAAGAAGGACAGATGGTAAGTGGTAATAGGGAAGGATAAGTAGGAGATGGACTAGTATTAAGTGGTAATTAGGAAGATTTTGTAGGAGAGGAGTTGGCAATACATGGTAACTGGGAAGGGTTGGGATGAAGAGGAGTATTTGATGAATGATAAATGTTAAGAATTAGAGGATGAGGGACATAGGGTTAGTGATAATTGGGAAGGATTAGTAGAGGAGGGGCACATTATAAGTGATAATTGAGAAGGGATAGTGGGACAGGAGCTGATTCTTAGTAATTATTGGAAATGGTTAATGGGAAAAGAATGATTACAAGCGATGATTCAAAGGGTTTTGTGAGAGAGAGGTAAATTTTTAGTGATAACTGGGAATGATGGCCGAGAATGGACCAATAGTAAGTAATGGCTGAGATGGCCGAGAATGGACCAATAGTAAGTAATGGCTGAGTAGAGTTGATGGGAGAGGGATAGATGGTCAGTGATAATTGTGTAGAGTTGGTGGGAGAGGAAAATATGGTGTGTGATAACAGAATCATATCCTGTTATATGTAAATGCTGTTGCCAGAAGATTGTGATTGATTTGTTTTTCTACTCAGGTAGTAATGGATGAGGAACGGTTCGTCATAATACATGAAGAAAGTGAAGGAAGGCCACCTAGCAAGCTGGATAGTTTTCTAACCCATGTAACATGATACTCTAAGATGCATACCATACAATGGGCAAATAAAATGTTGCTATTTTTGTTGACTTTCATCTTAGTCTTTGTATTCAGGACTTCTTTTGCTATTTTGTTTCCAGTAAGTTATTTTCTATGATGAAGACATACTACATTCTTTGAAGATATATTGCATGCCTGGTAATTATCAGATAATTATGTTGCTTTGGAACATTAAAGATTTGAAATTCATAATTAAACTACAATCAAAACCATATCTTATACTTTTGTGAAAATTCTTAGCATTAGGTTTTTGTACATTTAGTAGTTTATGAATTAACAGGAGATGCTACTGGTAATACGTGAAGGAAATCAGTAGAAATATTACAAAAAAAAGTTTGTTTTGATGGCTGTTGTCTTTTTTATTTTGAGAATAGTTTTAATTTCCTGACCGTGGAATAGTTTTTTATATTTCTTCATAATTTCTACTCACCACGACCTCTTGGCTTAATATTTATTTAATGCTGACAATGCAGAACAAGTCTC
Organism: Panulirus argus; assembly: GCA_038088735.1. Taxonomy (NCBI): domain Eukaryota; kingdom Metazoa; phylum Arthropoda; class Malacostraca; order Decapoda; family Palinuridae; genus Panulirus; species Panulirus argus. The sequence goes on along the minus strand of JAYMFT010409559.1, from coordinate 21,531 downwards.
ACTTACAGTTATTAGTATTGAACTAATAAACATGGATAATGCTCTGTAGAAACACAGAACTTTAAGGTAAAGTATCATGTAACCTGTAAAACAATATTGAAACATATTTGAAGTTTTAATGACTATGAACTCAGGTTAGTGACTAAGCCAGGCCATATGAAGCAGCCAGGTAAAACCATGGAAAGGTCTGATCATGGATAGGGAACTGTGGTTTTGGTGCATTACACATGACAGCTAGAGAATGCATGTAAGCAAGTGAGGCTTTTACTTCATCTGTTCCTGACACTTCCTCACTAACACGGGAAACAGTGAACAAGTATGAAAGAAAAGATAAAGAACTCTGGTTCAGAAAGTTTTTTTAATGGGTATGAATTCAGGTTAAGTAAGATTTCAGTTGTAGTGGGTTAGGTGTTAAAAGATATGAATTCAGGTTTGGCAAGTTTTCAATATATTCCTTAACAGTGAAACAATTATGAATATCTATTCAAGCTAGCAAAACCATATTAAGTCTTGCTTAGTTTCCCAGTACAGGACATTTCAGATGAGTCCTTTTTGCTGTGGGTAAGCCTACTTCTTAAGTGTCAGAATTTTTCAGTTAATGAAAAGTTCCCTATAGAGATGTAGATGTATACAATATAAAGAGTACACCATTGTTAGAACTGATTATTTTTCACTTGTTATATACATTTAAATGGAAGATGTAGTGCACTACATGAAAATAGTGGTAACAGTACATCATAAAAATTCATGAATACACAGGATGTAGACATCACTGGATTTTTCATTTTTCCAGATTTCCAAATTTGTCGTATTTCAGAAAAATACATTAAACATATCAGACTTGCTGCACATCAAGAAAGGTTGTAGGCAATCACACCATTGTAACTCAGCATGTCCTCTGTTTACAGTCAAAATGCATTCCTGAAAACATCAGTGTAAATCAAAAAATATGAATTGAAAGCTTTTTTTTTCCCCATAAACAACATTATTAATTGAGAATGAATTCCTGAGCAATAATTTTTGGTTATCCTAACCTAACAAAAGTAAATACTTAAGACATACAAACTAGATTGATCCATATTGAACTCAGATATTTTTTCATAGTTGTTTGCTCTTTCTTACAATAGCAAGGTAGTACCAGGAACAAAGATATGGTCTCGTTCTCTTACATTCACTCCAGTTGTCATAAACAGTACACTGAAACCAGAGCCCTATTTTCAAAACCAAGCCCCAGTGACCTTTCTGTGGTTTCCTCTGACTGTTTCATATGCCTTGGTTCAGCCCATTGATAGAACTTTGGCCTGTATACCAAATCACTCCAAAGTACTCTATCCTTTGCATGCCTCACTTCCCTTTGCATGTTCAAGCCCCAGACACTCAAGGCATCTTTCACTCCATCCTTCCACCTCCTCTTGGTTTCCCCCTTTTCCTTGTTCCCTTCACATCTTACATGTAATTCCTCTGATTCATCCTCTCAATATATCCAGACCAATTCAGCACACTCTTCAGCTCTCTCATACAGACTCCTCTTACTACTGCACCTCTCTTACCTTATCACTTTTTATTTGATCAGCCCACATCTCACCACATATTGGTATCAAACATTTCATTTCCAATACATTTACCCTCTTCCGTAATTTGTCATGCAGTGCCCATGCCTCGCGTCGATAATTACTACTGGGACTCCTGTGCCATCAGACATAACCCTTTATTCTCACAGATAGTGACCTTTCTCTTCACAAATTCCTCAATGCAAACAGGATCCAAACTTCTTCATCCACTCTTCAGCTCCCTGGTTATATAAAACAGAATTATTATCTGGTTACCCTGTACTATTGTCAATATTATAATAATTGCTTTTTGACAATAGGTTAAATAAACCCATAACTGAAAATACCAATTTATTGAAATCACAAGTAATAAAAAAGCTTACTGTAATAAAAGGTATCTAATGCTACACATTAATTTTTTCCTTTAAATGAATCATATGAATGGTTTACACTAAGCATTTAATTTATATCATGACAAGATATTAACATGCAGTCATTTTTTGCTCATAAACCATTTGATGCTTAATGCAAGAAGCATGAAAATAAAAGAAATGTAAAGTAATATTCAGTACTACGTCAACACTTGACTTAAAACCTTATCACCAATTGTTCCACACACACTTGTCCATCATAATTTGGGATAAAAAATACAGTCAACATTAAATAAACTCTGAAAACTTTTATTTATGCATGATCACTTCCTTGTGTCACAATAGGCCACAAAATGAATTATTAAAATGATAAAGTGACAGAATTAGTTAAATGTAATAATGAATGGTTCCTGTACACTGATCCAAACAATGGACTTGGCATTAATATTTTTGGCAATAGTTGAAGTACCTTCTGAATAGGAAGAGTTTGGGCCATGCCTTCAAACTCTCTTCACCCCCAAATTCATACCACAACTAGCATATAGTCTCCAGTCATCATTCACTGTGAATCCCTACTGCAGTCCTACAACTGAAGAAAGCTTTTCCTAATACTGTTATAACAGAAACCATAGAGAGTATAGTAAAGTTGCTTGTCCTAACGAGCTGAGTTAGAGGACCAGTCCTCATACCATAAAAGTCCATCCCTAAGCTACAAGTAAATAAATACACCATCCTTTCTTTGGTACACTCAGTAGTAACTGCACATGAGTACACTCCTATACACATATGAAAGAAAAAGAGATAAATAGAGATTGATATTATTTCTTATATATTTAGATTCTAAAATAATTCAGTTGTATTTTTTCTCTAGGTCCATATTACTCATACAAAGAGAGAGAGAGAGAGAGAGAGACTTACCATCTCAGAATCATAACACAACACTGAATAATAAGGCATCCTCCCTCCCATCACCTCAAAATTCCATCTTTCATTACTTCAGCTTGTCACAATAAATACTTACACTTTAAGGATACTTTTATGCTAAAGTGCAAGACTGTCTTGAGGGCCTATTTCAGTTTGAATTTGCAGTAAGAAATAACTAAACAAACCTCAAGATATACATATTTCTGACATTAGTCTTTACATTATCTTAGCTTTACAAAGAATACAGGTGCATATAAAAAACACCTGAAAATCCTTCCTCAATTTCCTCCATGACAGGTGATCAGAAACCAAAATCTCAGCAGAAGTCATCTATTACACAAGCTCACACAAACTCATTCATTCAGATACCAAAATTCTCAAAAAGGATTCACTAACTTTGTATTCCAGATTACAAATAAGTTACAGAATAATTATGGATCACATAAGTCACCTACTTACTAAAAGCCACTTTTGCATTCCTTAGCCATCCATGAGGTATCTTACCATGATACCACTGCATATACAGAACTTAAAACTATTGATTTGAAAATGTTACCAAGTTCACAATATTCACTGTAACAAAGGACAAATTTGATGTTTTCCTAGTTAAGGCTTCTAAATTCAAAAACTTAGAGTACACTGAACATAAAGAAAATATACCATAATATAATTGCATAAATCCTTTCAAATTCTTACAGTATACTGCATCAGCATTTCTGCCCACATAAAGGAAATAGCTATGAAGTATTAAAAGCAGAGAGCTGCTCTGCAGTCAATAAATGCAGTTATCTATCATGCTTTCCTTTCAACTTGCTGTAGGAAAGCCACAGAGGATATAATGCTATGCTGGTGTTGAGAAGGAAATGCCCAAAACACTTTTCTCTACTGCAGTTACAAGAATAAATGTTTGAATTTTGTTAATTGAAAAATTCACTGTTATTAGAGTGTATGATCTTGATATATAAGCAAAAGCCAGTAGCGACCAAGAGTACACACGATGTAATATGTAATTACCTATCTGCCTACTTGTGCAAAATTGTGCTGTCCATTACCATTTGATTGCCTGGTGTTGATGTGCCTAGTAATTTTCCAACGTTCTTGGATATTTTGGGGTTTTGTGAGTATTTGCCAATCAATACTTAATGTGTTTCAATCTCTGATATGATATCAAAAAGATTCTTTTCAGTGTATGAGAACAAATCAACAAATTATATTGCTAGTTAAACAAAATAATCCAGACAATTTTGAATTCCATAAACCAAAGTAAGACATCAAATAGTTCTATAACATTTATCATATTTCATACATTACTTCAAAAGTATGATTTTACAAGGATCACTTCAAGTATCTTATCAACTTCTGAAAATGATCAATTTAAAAAATGAAATTGTAATCTCAAACCAATTTGCATTATTGAAAAAATATTCAGATATGTAATGGTGTCTTAAAAGCTAAAAATTGCAAAAGAAGGGTAAATTACTTAAATTTAACAGCTTTTATCTTAGGGGAGTTAAATGATAAAAGGATAATGCAAGTGCAAGAAAGTTGAGAAGAGGTGCACAAGTGGCTGTCATGCTTGTTTAAACTTGGGTCTTCTGTCAAGATACCCTTGAGAAAAGCTACCTTCCCAATGCAAATAACTTCTGGAGTTCTCTTACTTTTCTCCCCAATTTTCAAGTTGCCAAGCACCACAAATGTAACTTGGTCGGGTCAGCCGCTTAGTCAGTTTGGCAACTTGGTCGGGTAAAGCTGCATTAAACACATTCTACGTGCAACAGCTTACCTAACATTCTGTATTTCCTTGCCATACACTGACTTTAGCACCTTTGCTTTCCACTCATAAATACATTTGCTTTTTTTTTTTTTTTTTTTTTTTTTTTTTTTTTTTTTTTTTTTTTTTTTTTTTTGCTAGCAGATACAGCAGTGTAGAAAACTTTGATTCTTTTTATATACTGTACACATTACCAGCCATCTCTAAATAATGGCATCTCTCTGATGACATTAGTCACATTAGCCTGTGGTCTTTTCATGACAATGATTAATCAGAACATCTTTGAGGAAGCAAACTGACAATCTTGCATGGTTCCCTGATCTTTTCATGACAATGATTAATCAGAACATCTTTGAGGAAGCAAACTGACAATTTTGCATGGTTCCCTGATCAAGTCTTTATTCCAAGAGTTATGACCATAACCTCACCCGCTATGTAAATAAGTGTGAGATTAGTAATCACCCAAAACTCATTATCTGAGCCCAGTGCATGATATCACAGGCTCAACACCAATGATCAAAAACAATGTCAAAGGATGTTGCTTTGATATGGTTATTATGGAACAGATACTCCCTGCTTCTACATGCATTAACAGTGATGATAACCTTGATGTTGAAAACAAAATTACAATGAATAAACACAAAGAGTGATATTACCGGAATCTGCCTGCATGTGATTATGTCATGAGAAAAATCATCTTTGGCGAGGTTTTATCATAGTTAATGGACAATCTTGCTGAAGAACTTCTCACTCCAAAGGAGACTATCATTTCCCTATTACTGGATGTATCACAGCTTGAAGTTGAAGGGGCCCCATAAGAGGGGTCCTGGGGTTACAGAATTAATTACAAAAACAGTAAACAGGAGTTGACCACCCATTCTTAAAAAAGTCAGCCTTCATTTTGTCTGTTCACACCAATACATATATTCCTGTTATTTAAATGAATAATTGTGTAGTTGTTTATCATGTCTGACTGAACTACCATATGCTGAGCTTCCATTTAAAAAAGACATTACTATAGAATATTAAATAAACCATTGATTCCCTCATGGAAATAATTCACAGATACACAGAAAATATGACTCTTGATTTTCTTGGAAAATCTTCAAGATAGAACAGCAGTACATTACTTTCATTTCCCTGGAAAACAGTGGCAAATAACTTTTAATTCTCTTACAAACACTTTAAAAAAGCAGGAGCAACTTACTTTTCATTTTCTGTCAATCACACTCTCTGTAATTACGACCAAAAACTAATTCTAGGCAAAGATATTCTGCCTTAATTACATAAAAGTATTAGTTCATGATGATATGAGTATTATATACTTACAAATGGAAAATTAATTGTGGGTCACACTACCAAAGCAACATGTTGCATTACTTGCCTTTCAGTTGCAGATCCAGAACTTCCTATAACAATAGATCCAAGCTCCTTATTTGCGGGGTTTTAATTGCTACCTTTCCCATTCCACGGCTTAAAACTTCTTGGACTATGACGTAAATTTACATGTTAAGGACCAATAAACTGTGATATATATCAATGGTCTGTATGATATCCATTTATGCTCTAAATTTTAAATAGATGAATGTGGTGTGAGGTACAGAAAGTTGCCCAACATCATTCTCAAACTGAAAAAGTACCCTGGGCAGAGTTAGCCAGTGTTACCAAGCATTCAGCTACCTTGCTGCAAGTATAACACCAAAATGCAGCCTCTGCAGGCATGAAATGTGCCAAAATTCCATATATCTCAATTATGTACAGCAAAGGGCTGCAATGGGATATATCACATTTGATAAAGAACTTGAATTTGACAATGATAAAAATGATATACATACTGATATATTAGATAAATAATGTCTCTGAATCCTAGGAAATGGATATTGAATTTAATGACAATTTTGAAGTTGAGTAGGAAGCACCTCACCTCAATACGAGGGGAGAACTTAGTAATATGCAGTGGAATTTGGTTCATAATGAAAGTTGTGTTCCTACTTTATTGGATTTTGATGCCACAACATCAGGAGTCAGAGGATACATTCAATTATGGAAAATTGTAGTGCCAATGACTATTTTGTTTTTTCATCTCAAACTGATGGATATACTTTTGACCAAAACAAATAGTACCATTCACATTGTGAAGGTGGAGCTAGTGAGAAACCCTTCAAACTGTAAATGGAAACATACAATTGTTGAATAATTGTGTGTGTGTCTTGCATTATCTCTGTTTATGCTACATGTATATACAAATTATTACTGTTAAACAAAATCTCTTATTCAGATTGAAATTTACAGAAAAACTGTCATATGACTGCCACCCCCTTTTTCTCAGACAATGATGCTGGCAGGGAAGGAGATAAACCTTCCAGAGTAAGGCCTATTTTGATTGATTTTACATGGAAATTAAAAAAATCTTTATACATTCAGAAACTTAGTAAATGATGAATCTAACAAGCTACTTAAAAGAGTGTAAATAGAGTCAGTATAACTCTATGGATTGTGAAATCACATGATTTAGTATATCTAAATTTAATTAAACTTATGCAAAGTGAACTTATCTTACTGTTTAAATTATACGTAAAAAGAATGTAAATGAACATTACCAATAAGTCAATTACAGTGACATTAGTGAAAATTCTTGCAAATACAAGAAAGATTATATGCAATGATCAATATAAGCAATTTAAATATTTTCTTTCTTTTTTCTTTTGTTTCTAATATTACCAGATAATAAGCTTATGCAAAAACATACTTGACTACTGCATGGCACTATCAGGCATCTGTTCACTTTGATTTCTCGCCTGGCTTGGCTGATGTTATTGAAATTATGCCATCCACTGGTGCCTTTGACACTTCATTCTTGGGTGAGGTAGTGTCTTGAATGCTCACGTCTTTTAATACTATTCTAACTTATTTCCTTTAATTCTACAAGAAAAAAATACTTTCCTCCACTTTGAAAATTCCCAAAGTTTCAACCTAATGGGAAACTGACATGAGAAATGAATCGGTCTACAAGGTGTGAAAACACCACAACAAAGAGATCAGTGATCGTCATTTTTGTCTTGAATACTGAGTCTTTCATTTCAAGGGAAGGGGAAAGGGGATTGTAAGCAAGTTCAATGTCTATGAAGTAAGCTATTAGCCCAACATGAGCACATTGGTAAGATATCTTACCAATGCAATCCCAAAAGTTTTTAATTTTCCCAAGGAAAGTTGAGGACTGTATCATTTGTTTCTTGGTTGTTTTACTTTTGTTCTCAGGACAAGCGCATAACAACACATGCTTTACAGAACACATATTATAGCTCCAACAGTGGGGCTCAAATCACTATCTGCTGTGTGTGGCAAAGATGCTATTGTAACAATGTTCAAGTCAAGGAGTGACTCGAACAATCTTATCAGTCTGGTAGCCTGACTGATTGTGTCCCTACCTCACACTCAGCAGACAGTAGTTCGAGATCGACTGATGCAGTGTAAGATATCTATTTTTATTCTTATATGATGTTCCTTCAGTTCATAAGAGAACAATTTTTTATAACTTCACTAACCCTGTGTTTAAGTTATATTTCGGTGTTTAGGAGATCGATCAGGTGAGTGCACAAGGGCAAAAGAATTATGTTTCTTCTTTGGTTGGCTACAAATTTTCTCTTAATGTATATCAAACACTGTTCTAACAGCTCATCTGAACTCAAGTCAATCTAGATGGTTTAAACTGTCTCATTCAATTAACATTTGGCTAATTTTGGCATATTTTGGATTTGTCACACCTTATTTCCTCTTTTTTATTTCTAAATATAAGATAATTATCAATTCAAGCATTAGGTAAGAACCTTTTGAACAGAAATGTGTAGAAAAAAATATATGAAAAGTACATTTATAAATTGAATGCTCATAAACAAAGGTGTATAGGAGCTAGATAAGGATTTGGTCTCCTGCTATTTTCTTCTAAATCTTTTAAATGTGCAGAATTTCATCAGTTCACATATCAGGTAAGAACCATCTGAAGAGAACTATGTAGTACATAAATACAGAAAACAGTTTATTGTAATCATATTACGGATCAGATGTTAAATGTTTTGAAACTTAAAGGGTCACTAACATTGAGGAAGATGCAAGACTTTCATCTGTTTAATCAAATTTCAGTTAAATTTTTCTGAATGTTTTAATTATCATGCCTAAAGTATGAACCTACTGAAGAGCAGAAAAAATGAAAAATGCAATTCATTGTATCATTCACTGATTATAAGTTGAATGTTTTCAACTTGATCGAGAGCATTTGTGTAAAATTTGGCAATTGCAGCTCTACTGCCAATTTTTTACATCAGCTTTTTGAATAAATAAATAATCATTAGTCTTTCCTGCATGTTTGTACATATTCTATATCTTTAAGATTTCTCCATGATTTTTCATTTTAGTGTACAAGGAGACTTTAAGCAATATTTAGTGTGTTGTTAGGGGCCATCAGTCCAATGAACTGAAATTAAGCAGCTGAGATTCATGCGATTTCTCAGTTTCTATTCTGTGAAATATAGCGACAGTGGTGTACAACCCCAGGTCCCCTCCATCAAGGGACTCCTACAGCTCCAAAGCTGTGCTTCATTAAGTTGAAGGGACAGGATGGATCTCCTTGAAGCGAGAAGTTCTTTAATGACAATATACTTTCTTTCATCAACTGGTAATGATATAGCTTAACTAGAGGTGGCTCTTCACTTACAGTTTAAACTTAAGCAGGCAGAGTCCAGCAACACATGCATGTATAGGAATAGGGTAGAAAGAATACTTCCCATGTATTCCCTGTATGTTGCAGAAGGTTACTAAGTGAGGTAGGAGTAAGGGGGCTTGAAACCCTTCCCCTCTTGTACAGTATTTAAATTTCTAAGAGTTGGAACAGAAAGAGCCAAGCAAGAAGTGTTTACCCTAAGAATTCAAAAAGCAACAGACCATCAGTCCTTTCGAGGTTATTTGTGACTGTGAAAGATATCTGAAACTCACAGATTAGTGTGGATATTATAGAAAGGCATACAGCTGATCCAGAGAGAAAAACCTGCAAACTGGTCATTTAACTGTGGAGGCACACATAATGCTGATCATGGACTTGAAGCATATCTATCAAGTCTATTCTTACATGTATCTATAGTACTACTTTCAACATTCTAATTGGTAAATCATTCTATTTGATAAGTCATGTTAAAGAAAAGGTACTTCTTCTTATTCAAGGCAAAGCATTAGCCCATAAGTTTGTATCCATTACTGCAAGTAAAATCAGACAAATCAAGCCTTAAGTAGTCAATTAATTGGCCCTCGTAGGATTTGTTTCTCAGTCTAGGAATCATCACGGTAGCTCAATGCTGTACTCTTCATTGTCTGTCTTTTTCAAATAGGGTGAAAAAAATGAGCACAATATTCAAGATAGGGACACACCAATGAATTGTAAAGAGTGAGGATGATTTCTCCTCAATTAAATTCTAAAGCTCTCCCTACAAATCCAACAATTTTTTGTCCTTTTTACTGCTTCTGTGCACTTCTTATTGAACTTTAGGTCATCAGAGATTAAAAAGCCACAGTCTTTTTGCTCACTTACCTTCTGTAGCTTAACAGAATTCATATTGTAGTTTACATTCTCCTTTTTAATGCAAAAAATGTGTAAAACTGTGATCCCATTCCATCCATTTGTCTATATCAGTTTAAAGCTGCAGATGTTTATTCGCTTATAGATTTAATTCCCAGCTTGGTATTATCTGTGAATTTCGATATCTTACAATGCAGCCCATTATCAATATCATTAATTCAAATGGGAAAGAAGACTGGTCCCAAGACTGACCCCTGTGGAACACCACCTATTATGTCTAAAGATACTCAGTCTTGATCATTACTTACAACTCTTTCTTTACTGCCAGTTAACCAATTTTCTAACCAATGAAGTACACCCAAACTACACCATGTGACTTAACCATTGCTAGTAACCTTTGATGTGGAACTTTATTGAATGCTTTTCTAAAATCCAAACAGATAACATCAACTACTTACTTTAATCATACACGTTAATCATATCATAAAAGAAAACAGGCAGATTTGTCAGACATGAAAAATTTCATTGAAAACTATGCAGAGGATCATTTCTGTAATGGTTTACAATTTTGTCCTAAACAACAGTTTCCATTAGTTTTCTAAGCACAGATGTTAACCTAATTGAGTGATAGTTTTCACACAAATATCTATCACTTTTTTATTATTAGAGCTACACTGGCAAACCTCCACTCCTCTGGAACTTTCCCAATAACAGTAATTTAGTGAAAAGAAAAATCAGAGGCTTAACTATCTCATTTTTCATCTCTTTCATTGTCCTTGGATAAAACTTATCAGGGTCTTCAGTACTTTTTATTTTCATTCCATTAATTGATGACAATATATCTTCAACTTTGATATCAACACTTTGCAAAATGTTCTCCTATCAACAAAACTGTATTCAGGACATGATTTGTGTTTTCAGTCATACATACAGATGCAAAAAAATCTTTTGCCACAGTTTTGTTGTCTTGACCCACGTCACTGTTTTCCAAAATTAATGGACCAATTGACTGGGTAATGACTCTTTTGCTTCTAATGTAACTATAAAACTTCTTGGGGTTTCTTTTACTACTTTCATCACTTTTTGCTTCACACCATGCAAGTCTCTTAGCTCCTCTGCACAAATTTACATTATGCTGGTTACATCATGTTTTTTACTGGGCTATTTGAGTTTCTCATATGCTACTCAGAAAACAGACTCTTCTTCATTTCACTGTTTCAAAATTTTGGCTTTGTTATGGATAAATATCATCTGCTATGCATTGGCATGTGCTTCCTGTATGCTGTCCACATTTACCTGTCCTCATTCAGTTTATGCCATTCATCTACCACTCTTCTACTATAAAAATACTTTTTATATCTTTTTAACAAATCTCTTGCTTAATTTCACAGTAAATCCTATGGTTATCAAATCCCTACATCTTTTGAAAAACTGTCAGCAAACATCAACTGACTCGCCTCCCAGGCCCCTCATTCCAATCAGACTGCGGACCTGCTCCTCTCTCCAAGACCCTTGGATTCATCTCCCTCACCAGTCCATCCCCCCCAAAATATTAAACTGCCATGGTGACATCACACACAACCCTGCCAAAGACCTACCTTCACCTGAAACTACTAAACCTCCTCTCTTCCTACTCACATACATGTCTTACTCTCCTACTAAAAACTCTTCACTGCTTCTAGCAACTTTCCTCCTATACCATATATTCACAACATCTTCCTCAAAGCATCTCTATCAACCCTATCACATGCTTTCTCTAGATCCATAATCACCAAAAACAATCCCCTTTGTTTCTTCAAGTATTTCAGGCAAATATTCACAGCAAACATCTGATCCACACATCCTCTACCACTCCTGAAGCCACATTGTTCCTTTCCAATCTGAAGCTCTGTGCATGACACCATCCTCTCAATCACTACCGCCATATAAATTAACAGGTACACTCATCTAACTCATACCTTTTTAATTTGAACATTCACCCCTGCCTTTATGCTGTGGCACTATACAGGTATTCTGCCAATCCTCTGACACCCTACCATGAACTATACATAAAAAAATCCTTACTAACCAATCAAAAATACAGTCACCTTTCTTGAGAAACACTACTGCAATACCATCCACTATGGACACCTTGCCACACTTTACCAGGCCTTCTCATTTCAGCAAACCACTTGCCATGACTCTTTCTCTTTGCACACCTCCCCAACTCAAACACTCCATGTCACCCTATGATCAAACACATTCAACTATCCTTCAAAGTATTCTCTCCATCTCCTCTCTGTCTGTTACCCCTTCCCCATTTATCCCCTTCACAGAAGTTCCCATTTGTTCTATTATTTTTCTCACATAATTAACCTCTTTCTAAAATTTTTTCATATTCTCCCTGAAGTCTGCTGACACTCACTCACCCCAACTCTCATTTGTTCTTTTTTTCAGTCCCTGCACATTCCTTTAATCATATATTCTTTATTTTACAGCAAATATTAAATATTAAAATGCATATCTAACCCTAATGTAATCATACATACCTCTTTTTAATGCAACATTAAATATTCTGGTATAATTTACGAACAAACACAAGAAAGATTTCAACATAACAGACAGCATGCAACAGGATTATATAAGTATCTGATAATTCCATACAGGGAAGTTCCTTCACCCCTTCAATGGCACCTCATAGTTTCCTGTCTTGGTAGTGTCAGAGACAAATAAGGAGAGCAGGCACACCAATAAATGACAACACCTTGGAGAATACATAAAAATTCTTTGTTTTGTGTTTCAAAATGTAAAGCACGGCAAATGTATAGTAGTAATAACTTTTTTCTGCTGTTTGTACATATGCATGCATATGAGAACTTTCAAATACTAAGTGATAATTTTTATTTCTGAAGTTTCCTAAAGCATTAAGCAACATTACTGTTTAATACTGTACACTACTGTATCTTTTATGAAAAAAAGTGGATAGTAAGTGCAAGTCCTTAGCCATGTGCATAGCTTGCAGGATATATAACATGGTGAGTGATGTCAAACAAAAAAAGCAATTTATTGAAAACCAAGCTCATACACATTATACATGCAAACACACAAACATATGAAAAAGATAAATGTAAATACACACACACACACACACATGCACACAGAAAACAATGCATGCAAAAATAACAAAAAATAACTGTCAGTAAAACTAAGTAGGATCTATCCCTCAGTATCACAGTGCATGGATATACATAAATAAAGTTAAAACAAAGTGCTTACTGTGAATCTATGGTATCTTATCATGCTGCAGATCCAGTTTTGAATGTTCTAATAGAAGTATCTTGGACTGTGCAAACATTTATTCTCTGGAGGTCTTACATTCATCTTGCTTATAAATAGCTCCTTTCGTTGTTGTTGTTATATCATGTCAATAAATCATGTCCATGTATTTTTGGCTTGACAGATTACATTTCTTATGCCACAAAGAACATGGAATCTTCAGTCAGTCTCAAATATAATGATAAATTGAACAAGTATTTTTGATACTTTCAGTGAAAAGGTGAAATTCATTATTAATAAGACCACTAAAGATGAGGTGTTTTGACACTAATTTCCATCAACACTGTTTAAATTTCAATAATTGCACCATAACATGTGTACAGCTATCACTTTCTTAAAATTTTACAATTCCTTCACTATGGAATGAATGCTGCAAAAAGCTAATATCTACTTGTCGTGCTGAGCAGTGTTGAACATTTTGTAAATGAAGCAGGCACATTAATGTTCTATGCTGATTACAGTTTTCCTTCCTTATCAACACCTATGAATCTACTTCATAAACTTTGACAAGTTCCAACTAAAGGTAAATATTTTTCCATACTTATTTGTAATTTCCTATGTTAGCATAGTAGCACCAAAAGCAGAAGAAGAACAGTATCATTTGGATGTGAGCACATTAGACTGTTCTTCATCTGTTCCTGGAATTACTTCACCAATGGAAAAAAAAAAGTGAATGCAGTACAAAATAAAACACATCATGCATAAACACTGTCTTAACAATAACACTGTTTGTGTTCATATCTTTGCACTGCATTGCTGTGAAGACAGACAAAGTCTTCCAGTGTTAGGCTGCAGAAGGGTAACTATGAATTTTAGTAACTATGACGCAGTTCTGCATACTTCTTATCACCCGTGATCCAGTTAAATGAAACCATTACCAGCCCTACTCTCTATACTTTATTATCTCCTACTATCCAAATGATGGTGACATTACCAAAGGTCCAACTGACTATTTTTCATCACAGTATTCAGGCTTCAGAGTAGTATAATTTCGATTATCTATGGCTCATTTAATTTTCTTTTCAACCTAAAAGTATATAATGCAATGTAGCTGATCTAAACCTGGAAGTTGGGTATCTGTATCATGAATGATTAATGGGTTGATGCAGGAACTAATCCCTCTGTACACCAAAGAAACTCCTGACTAGACACATCATGCCTTTGTTTGAGGTTTAATTCAAAGTTAGCTATCTTTATAAACTACTGCAATGATATATACTTCTGACTTGGCAAAAGACACATCTCTCCCAACAAAATCAAGACATATCACTCATCAAAATCATTACATTCTGTTACTCCGTGGTGCTCTGGGTTCATTTATCTGTGCTGTAAATCAGCCTGGCACCATATGCTGTCTTAATAAATTAGCCCCAGGATCCTTTTGTAAGGCTCCTACAGCTTCAAGGCTGCACTACAATCAGTAGCAAGGAAATTATGAACTCCTTTACAATGAGAAGTTCCTTGACAAGATTGTACTCCTTTAGTCCAGTGACAATGACACAACCTTGCAGGTAACTTTTCACTCGCAGTGTAACCTCATGCAGGCAAAGTCTGGTAACACCAACCATATGCTAAAAGTAGAGAAACATTTATTGATATAAACATTACACCTGACTATACTAAGCTTACTTTACTAGCATAGAATATCATTATAACCAAATACATCCCACTTCTCAATACAGCAGAACTTTCTAGGGATAATCTGGGGATAAATTTATTGGAATTTGCTAGTTAAAGCTATTGTTTAAGTGCCTGTTTGACATGCTCTACACAAACCTTGGCAAAAACATTTCATGTTCTCTAACTCTCCCCTCTGACCCACAATAATCCTTTCTAATCTGACTTTTTTGAGGAAAATCCAACATGGAGTGCCATGTTCCTAGGAATATTGTGCACATTCACAACACATAATACTGTACACTATTACTACCACTGAATCTGAGATCTGGTTAAACTGCCAATTCCTGAGATTTGCTGGAAACCTGCAGCTGAAATATGGGCAATGTGATGAAGCTAACCATAACATAGGCCATCTAGAACATCCCACAATTATTAGAGATTCACATTTTAACATCTGTCCATGCAAGATCTAATACATAAAGCATGTCAATCTATGAAATACTCGGACAATGAAGGATTCTGGTTAAAAATGTTTTATAAAATAATTCAGGCTGGATACTAGGTAAGAATGCAAGCATTTTTGTGATGATAAATGATGAATGTGTACTATAATTAATAAGGCGTTCAGATCCAGAAGTTTTGAGAATATATAGTTTTTTCTAATAAAAAAGCATGCGAAAAGTATACTGCAACAATGAAAATCTTTTAAAGTTTTATCATCATCTGAATAGCCATTGCTGCCATATATAAACTTTACTCATAATCCATCATGATCATCATCTTCATCAAATTCAACAAAATAAAAATGTAGCTGTACCCCAAAACACAACTTGTCCTGTGACAATCATGTGATACATTGAAATTTAAAATTTCTCTCATGGTACACAAATACTCTTGTAACTGACACACAAACCAAAATTTCTGCAAATGGTATCAACACATTAGCCAACTTAGCACTTTCACACATGAGCCCTATCAGTACTTATTAGGTGAACAAGGAATATACAGCCACTCACCAGCTGCATGTAGTGCTATTTCTGGTCTTATATTACTCTGTTACTGATTGCTCTATAATATCATATACACCAAACAGCAAATCTTATATCAGCATTACCATTTAAATAAATTGTATGAGTTGCACCTTACTGCTAGCATGTTAATGTTCACTGTAACAATTATCAATTTCTGACTCTGTTATTAGTCTGAGTTTTTAACATACTTCTGTTTGTATGTGATTGGTCAATAATATTACATACAACAAATAGTAAATCTTAACTCATATCAATAACAAAAAAGCAAGTTTATTGATTACCGCAATAAATATCTATCGACGTAATTTCAATTTTGCAGTTTCTGGTAAGAGAAAATACTTCTTTTTACCTATATTTTTCAATTATTCATTCTCTGTATAAAGTTGGTATGCACTTCAAGCCATAATATAGGCCCACAGACGCAAAAATTGATTTTTAGTGAATTTTCAAAAATTTGGATGCATACTGCATAGAGTGAATGCCAGTGCAGGTATTCTTGAGTATGCATAATTACACATCTGTGTGTCAGTGTTAATTTTCATGCATAAAAATGTGTATTAATGACAGGAACAATGATATAATGCTTACCTGGAATTTTTAAAAGACTAAGATCACATGGAAAATGTCACGAACTGATGCTGAGATGTGGAGCTAGCACACTAAACACAATGACAGCAGGAGTAATAGTTAGGTTTTTACGTGTGAAGTTATGTAGATTGCATACATCATAAGTCAAAGAAATTGTGGAGGCTACTCTTGGAATAGAATCAACTGTCAATAAAGTATTAGGATTTTGATATATATAAGTTGTTATCACAACATATCAATATCAGTTCGCTTAACTGTTCATTGGAATCGAGTGGAACATATACCAAAAGGAAGAAATGAGTTTATGAAAATGAGAAGGGTGTATCTGTGAAAATGTGCAGAATGAAAAGTCTGGAAAAAATTCTGCAAAAGCTACCTTGCAGTAAGTAAAGAAGGAAAAAGGGAACAGGAAGCAAACATTTGAAGAATGAAGTGTGGAAAAAGTGTGCCGGATGCACATATCCAAAGACTAAAGCAATGAGGAGAAAATGGTAAAATGGTGAACAGTGTGATTTAGGGATAATACAAATTATGGAAGGTAAGAATAAACAGTATACATTGAGTACTGGAGTTGAGTATCTGACCCATAAAGACCAGGTGCTCTCCCCACAGTCCAATACCATTGCTACTCTTTCTCTGTTTAGAAGCATCTTACTGCCAATCACTAATGCAATCACCACACATGAGGATCAATACCATGTTTCCTTACTAAATCCTTACCTCTTCCTAATTTGAATGCTTCATCATGTAACTGGCAATTCAAAATTCACTTACACTAATCAGATGGACAAGTCAAAAACATCAACAAGATTAAAGGTATGGCAAGATATAAAACTTTTCACAGGACAGTTGAATCAACTGGCTATAGCTAAGTTATCTGTTCTCTAACACTGGTCTCTATTAAAGCACTTATCATATAAATCAATGCATCATCAGCATCTGGGCACTTAGTGTACTTATATCTCTCTGTGCAGTTAAAACATATACAAGATCCTCAAATCCCTCAATGTTCAGAACTTGTCCATATCTTTTGATCTGAAACAATCTGATCAAGTTTACAAAGTGAAGATGAGACACTGCAGGTCTTCAGCATTTCTGGTGATGGCACCAGCACAGACAACACAGCCACTGTCAGTATCATCATACTGGTAGGATGAACATGAACCAACATGGATGACCAGTTGGCCATGTAGTGCAACCATTTTCTCAAACTGGACACTTCAATCAATATGTTGACATATCTAAGAAATCAACATACTTGACAAAAGTTTAAGCCCAAAAATTACTGATCAATCAATACCTGATACATCAATAATTATTAAATACATTTATCAACTAATTTCTGTCAGGTTTTTGTGAACACTACATGAAATATTAAGTTGTAAAGACATTACCCACAAAAAAGCCTATTTTACAACCACAAGTTTATCCCCAATAACATTTATTAAAAATAATAGTAATGTAATAAATGTACATTTCACAATTAAAAAATACTAGGAAAAAAGATGTTCGAAGCCTCTTTTTGGCTTTATAAAACTACTGTGTGGAAGTTACAATCAAGCCAACAATTCCTTAAAGGACACTGTCGACAACCCTCAATGACTGGACATGTCCCATGAACGCCCAAATCCGCTCACTTTAATCAGAAATCCATCCTGAAGAACATTCAAATCAACATGAATCAAATGCACAATGTATGGAAAGAATGCCTTCAATATTCCACTGTTATCCTATGTTATATACCCCACTGTGAATCAGCCAAATTGGTCATATATCAAATCTGTGTCAGACATAAAGACTGTAGATTTCTAAGTGACATTTCAGCTCAAATTGTCCACCTTGTCATTCTCTGACAACCAACTATTAATAGTGCTGTGAGTATATCATTATGACAGCATACAGATAAGTTTTATTAGCAATAACTTAATGATGGTCTTCCTGATAATTTTCAGTTTTCTATCACTGGTTGTGACAGTTGGTGTTAGTCGAGGAAATTACTAAGATACATTTTGAATTCTGTTATACCGTATATACTTTGTAAGTGCCAGTGTCTCTAAAAATTCATATAACTGCACTAGAGTTTAAAACTATGTACATTTATGTATTAATATAGAAATCTACATCAATGATCTAGTGTTAAAAACATTTAATACAACCAAGCGTTAATTTAAAACAACTTATATCTGTGTCTGTGTTAAAACAACTAATGTATAATCACTCGTTTAAAACAATTTACACTAATGTACTTGTATTTAAAACAGTTCACAACTGTGTAATTGTCTGAAATGATCAGCATTGATGCACTGATATCTATACCTAACACTGATGTTCAGGTATGCAAAATAAGCTACAACAGTGTTCTAGGGAAAGGTAATCATAAACAATGTTCTAAGAAAAGATAATCATACATGGGTAATTACAGAATTTAGATCTTGGGCAACCATGAGACACTTTATTATATCACAAGGTTATGTTCCTGGGCAACCATGAGACAATATTATATCACAAGGTTAAAGTCACATTTGACTAATCTTAAAACTTTTTATATTATTTTACTGTACTGTTAAACCTGCAGTTTACTGAAACTACAAATACCTCATTATCAGACCATCATGTTTGTGCTTGGACAAAGTCTACTCATGTTTCCCACATCATCTTTGGTTCAGGTTTCTGATGCTGCCAGAGTTTTGCAACAGTTCACAATGTATCAATTATGTCTATCAATTAAATATTAAAAAATTGGCCTCGGGAATAGCAAGTCACCGCTGGGACTAATTAGACAAGTGTTTGGACGCACAATAAACAACACTATAATCCACTTGGAACAATTACGATTTATACATCACATCAAGAACAAGGTTCAAGGTGGTTCTGGTGCTTCTCCAGCCAGCGGAATATGCACACCTCTTCCCTGAAATGAAGAAAATTGATATGTTAATTTAGAATCAAATGTTACAAGAGAGCTGTTCCAGGTATAATGCTTACAAAAGAGTTCAGTACTAAATCCACCCTATTATAATGATAAAAAGATACACCTAATCGCTTCTATCTAGTGTTTCATTATTGGGTGTTTTGATTTTATGGTGTCTGAAAAAATATCTTCTAGTTTTTTTCTCCATACTTGTTTGCCATTTTCTGTGGTAACAATAGCTTGGTAAAAGTAAAATTCTCAAAAATCATGCAAGGCAACAGGGCATCCAGTCTCAAAACTGATTTTTCATGAATAAACATGGTATTCATACAAGCCACATTTTTATGTTGTAATATTGTGTACAACCTTCTACAACTACTGCATGAGTGGAGAATGCCCTTGTGAGACAGGTGCTTGTGGGAAGAAGAGGAGCAAGAAGAGTATCTGCTTGGAGGTAAAATAAGACATTCTTAGGCACTGTGATGCTGGTTAATGTGGTGATATCAACAGAGCTCTTGGTTTGTCCGTGTTATCAGAGAGAACAATTTGTGTGGATGCATATAAAATGCTTGACATGATACACTTAAGTGCTTTAAAGATCATTTGTACCAAATGAGAAGTTATGGAGACCATGGAATGAATGGTGTGTCTCTGGATTGAAGATCAGAATATAAGTAACTTGCCTGTACTTTCTTTCATACTTATTCACTGTTTCCCATGTAGTGAGGTAGCACCAGAAACAAAGAATGGCCTCATTTGCTCACATCTACTCTCTGGCTGTAATGTACTTACTGCACTGTATTTTCACTTACAATATCTTAAGCTGCATTTCTTTTTCAACAACTTAAGATTAATCCTGTACCTTAACTGAACTGTATGTTTCTTCAGATTATTTCATACTTTTGTGTAAAAATGAAGTAGAGAATTCTCTACTAAGAACTTAACCCCCCTCATCCCATAAAACCCTATAGTAAGATGGGTTCCTCTGTATTTCTTCTTTAACCACTTAGATTAACTCTCTACTTCAACTGAACTGTGTTTCTTTGCATTATTCCATACTTTTGTGGAAAAATGAAGTGGAGCATTCTCTCCTAGGAACTTAACCCCCCCTCATCCCATTAAATCCTACAGTAAGAAGAGTTCCTCTGTAGGGTGATTCTGCAAAATTGTGTTTTCCACAAATGCATCGCCAACTTAAGAGTGGGGATTAAGGTGTATTTATAATCCCAGGTTTTGGAATAACATCCGACACTCCATACTAAGAGGAAAGGGGGAACATGTTGAAAAGGTACTTGACACAAAGGACAAGATAAATGCAAGTTTAAAATAATGATGTTAGGAGAATTGGCATATCCAGTAAACACATTAAAGGGCATACACTATGGATTACCTATGATATGAAGATGTGAGGCCAAGAGGTGCTTAAGCAAACCAGTAAACATGCCAAAAAGGAATAGTTCAGAGAAAGTAACAAGTCATGAGGAAAGACAGAATGAGAGCCAAAGAATCCAGACAAAAGGCAAAATATGATAGAAACTGAATGAGGCCAGGAGGAGGAACACTCCCACCTTTAGTTCAAGGAGGCTGGGATTAGTAATCAGTATGTGCCTTATGATAGAGGTCATGTACATGAGCACAGACAGATGGGTCATTCAAAGACAAAATCAGGGGAAGGAATCCTGATGCTATTGGAGCAGTACACACAAAACTCAAAAAGGGAGTTAAAGTCTGGCCTAACCTGCCCAGAGGGGAACATAATAGCTAGAAGGGATGGAGAAGATAAAGGAAGGTGGAACTGGCCTTCTTAATTGGGGGGGGGAGAGAGAGAGAGAGAGAGAGAGAGAGAGAGAGAGAGAGAGAGAGAGAGAGAGAGAGAGAGAGAGA